>JAULBM010311291.1:20825-36782 GCA_032357055.1 Geukensia granosissima | reverse complement strand
GCAAAATAGGTATCACACCACCGGAAAGTTGGTAACCGCAATGGTCCTGACTTGGTACAGGCATTTCAAAAGAAAAAGATTATAAGCGCGTCAACAGCTATAATAATCCGGATTTCCTTCTTAAAGTTTAGACACATGGGAGATTTAAAACTGATAGATTTTTTAAAATGCTATGCAAGTTGCCGAAACCCAGCTTCTCAGTTTTTTATCGGCAAAGGTATTGCTTTTTTCTTGCATTATTGCATTCAATATGGTATTTGGTGAATTATACTTTAGTTTAATTTTGTTTTAAAAGGAATTCGAAGATAACAAAGGGGCAGACAGAAATCGATAAGCCGGAAGATAGACAAACAATGGCCAACAAAATGAAACGAAAGGCAAACATAGAATACTCAACGCTACACTGAAAACTAAAGCTGGGTAACAGAAACCCACCATAAAATCACATAAAAGATCAGAATGAACAAAAGTATTTATTTTAAATTTTAAGTAGCTAACTAAATGAAACCACAGGTATATGTACCGATTTCAAGTAAACATGTGTTACATATGCATTTTATACATATTTCAAATTTAGTTTTTTGCATTGATTTTCCAGAATTTACATATCTTAAAGGATCTCGTGTATAAAAAGTGTACAAATATCAATTATTCTTAACATATGCCATATTCTAACTTGACGATATATTGAAAAAAAGGATCATTTGGTACTTATTTGGTACAAGTTCTTATTTGGCTCTTAATTTGTACTTGTAAATTTCTTGTAATGAAGTGCACAAATATCGAACAGTTTCTGCTTATTTCTTTTGGTGAAAAGCTTAATTCTTCCTTTTGGAAAAATCATGAGATATGCATTGCAGGCGCGTTGCAACATACATTCTTGGATATACTACATAATTACCTTCCACAATATATTAAGTACGAGGTATGCCTAGATATTTTTTGTTCTTAAAAATTGATATTATGATTTTCGTATGTCTTAAAATTTTTGCAGTTATTCTCTTCCTTTGTATTGTTTTCTCAGCTGTTCACGCGTGTTTCTAGTGTTGGACTCATTTCTAATCTGAGATTAAAACTAAAAACTGTTACCACGGTTTTCAAATTTTGAAATTTTGAATTTGTAATCACCAGTTTTGACCCTATGCAGTTGTGACAAACACTGATCTTCTGCTTTCATTAACAACCCCCTGTATACTGGGTTTGACAACGGAAAAGCCGATAAATGTAAAAAAAACTGCTTATCCGTGATGATCTATAGGAGTTTTAGTTTATGTTTTTGTTGTATTTTGTACTTATTTAATGTTTCGTTTCTCAGTTGTTCTCGAGTTTGTCGTGTTCTTAAATTTGTCCTCTGTTGAAAAACCCGTCGGTTTACTCATTTGTCATCATGGATTCTATCTGAAATGATTGAGGTAAAACTGTTTTTATTACGTTTATTTAAAAAAGATTTATTTCACAAATCGTAACACCAATTTCTTAAAATGAGTAACAAAAAGAATTCTGTTTGAAATATTCAATTTTTGTGAATTACTTTTTATCGTTAACAATTTGTAAGGCGTTTTAATTTAAATTTTATAATATTAACGCTAAAACAAAATTTTTACAATGAAAGGTTTTTTTTCGACTTGGTAAATGAGGGGTGTGATTTAACTCACAATACAATATTTATGCATTTGCGTGTTGCTATTACCCGACATAATATTTCTTCATTTGAATAAATAATTTTTGAAAGAAAATTAACAGGAATTTCAAAAATCTCAAAATTTCCCATTGTTGGCTTTATTTGTTGGCATCTGTTTAACTTTCTACTAATATACAATAATTCCTTAAAATAGACAATTATTTACACGATATTTTAATGGAAATTTTACCATCTTCCCAATAAGTTTGTAAACGAAAGAAAAAATAGAGATCAATTATATTTTTGGCCTGAAAAGAACATTCTTGTCTTGGTATCACTTAAAACAAAATACTATATTGTTGTGTTTAAAAATGTTTTTATGACTTTGGTCATAATTTGTTAAAATCTGACGATTAGTCGACTACAGATTTCCAAACATTGACCATTAATTAGCATTTTTTAGTTTTCTTCTTGATTAAAACAACCGATTTCTTTAATCTCTTATTATAGTTATTGTGTATCATTAATACAAACACTTCATAAATTCAGGTAAAATGCCTCATTTATCTTTCTTGTATTTAAAAACTGTTGAATGAAATAAAACGTTTGAATTTATATAATTTAAAACACCCTTTTTAAATCATCAAAAATGTCCTGGAGGTGTTCGTTTTAATGAAACTATAATACTGGTAACACAAATATGGAAAGTAAATCTAATTTTGTTATAATGTTTACCTGTAAATGATTTATTTAAAAATCGTAACAACGATTTCTTTAATTTGTACATTTAACTATATATCATTATTGAAAGTCTGGAAAATCTGTCATAAACTAAACATGATTTGTTCACAGAAAAACACATTAATTTTTCAAAGTGAATAAACTTAGTATAAGGTACTTTTTTCGTTTTCTAAGCAATACCAAGTCAGCGTTTGTATAAGCTATAAGCTATTATTGCATGGAAATTCTTTTCTCTTTAGTGTGAAAGCGCGATGTTATATTTCAATATTTTCTTTAGTGCAAACTATCCCCGTTTTCCAATATTTGCTCCTTCGTACCTGATGATGGTTAATTTAGAAAAGCGCTTTGTTCGCAATGAAATTTAGGCATTTTCAATTGTTGTCTTTCTATTTTGTCTACAATCTGTTTGATAAAGAAAGATTTGCAAGGCATTTTTTTTCTTAATTTCGTGTCCCTCCGAAATCTAGTGAACTTATTATACCTGATGGAGTGCACAATCCAGAAAAGATTTGGATGGTGTATTTCTGGCATATACTCCTTATATTTTCTTTTAACATATTTTTAATCAAAATTCAACATATTTATTGAACTTTGTTAACAAATAGTTAAAAATCACTTGGTCAATGCATCTACTGATGGACCAGATATCCCCCAGGTTATTTGCCGGCCCAGTTGTCAGAATTGTCTGGCATGAATTTGATCACGTGATATGTTACAAAAATTTCTAGGAATTTTTTAACCTCTAAATCTCTGAATAACGGAGAATGCTTTATTCCTTGTATTGCACTTGGTATATATCCTACCCGCTGGATTGGCCGCCTATGTCGGTTTGTTTTGATATGAGTTCTTCATTTTAAAATGAATTGATCCG
Source organism: Geukensia granosissima (assembly GCA_032357055.1). Taxonomy (NCBI): domain Eukaryota; kingdom Metazoa; phylum Mollusca; class Bivalvia; order Mytilida; family Mytilidae; genus Geukensia; species Geukensia granosissima. The sequence goes on along the minus strand of JAULBM010311291.1, from coordinate 33,549 downwards.
GCTTTTCAATGTTTTGATTCTAATGCTACTGATGAGATGTTACTCATTGAAATGTACATGAAGCATTTTAAAATTCATCATAGTTATTGAAATTCGATAAGTCCAGCGTAGGATACCCATGTAAGAGATCAAAAAGTGTAGTAGTATAGTCTTCGTAGTATATATGTGGTAAACATTGTGGTGTTTTACAAAGCAGGCATTGTTTCGACCGGGGACGAAATCTTCCTTTTTTTAAACATCTGCGTATTGGATCATTGAAATCAGATTTTAAACTTTAAACTGTAAACTTTGATTCCATTTGGCCTTGTGATTTCAGAAGATTTTTTTTTAATTATACAATAAAAAAAAATTGTGGCAGCCATGTTTGTAGTCATATCGGAATGAAACGACGGTTTGTCGAGAACTTCCCATAGATTAATCCTGTAAAGTTTAATTACGTTTGGCCTTGTGGTTTCAGAAAAAATAAAAATATTAGCAAATCAGAAAAATCAGCCATGTTTGAAGGCAGATAGGAACCCATCAAAGATTGTAAAGGACTTTACATAAATGCTTCCTTTTAAGTTCGGTTTCATTTTGCCTAGCAAATGTGGAAGACCTTTAAAGATAAGCAAATCAGAAACAAGAATTGTCCGCGACAACCATGTTTGCATTCCCATCATGACGAAACGTGGAAACATTGTAAATGACCTCCAATAGACGCTTCCTGTAAAGTTTGATTCCATTTGGCCTGGTAGTTTCAGAAGAGAAGAAAAAAAGTAAAAATTTACGGACGCCAATTGATGACAAAAGCTCAAAATGGAATTTTTCCTGGTGAGCTAAAAAGGAATAAATCGTCAAAAAATTGCTCGCAGCTGGTTCCAAAATAGTCTTTTGAAACACACGACAACCAAACATAAAAAATCATTCATTCTGCATATGTCAACTTAGAGTTGTTTTTTTGTTAGAACAGTGAAAAATTATAAAGTAACTTGTCCCTCTCCTTCAACAAATACGCACCTACGTACCATTTTAGACAAAAAAAATATGATTTTCGATCATTCAATAACACAGGATGTATAAATACAGCAGAACGTTTTAAAGAAGATAATATTTGTCTACCAAAAAGATATTCCGGTCATGATTTATACGATGGAGCGAAGTCCGTGTGAAGAATAGCTAAAATACATAAGTCATTTGTTCCGAGATCAAATTGAGGATGGTTTTAACAAAATCCCAATAATAAGTGCATATTTTTCAAGATAAAAATATCAGTTTTTGGTGTAAAAAAGATTTTCTTTTCAAATCATAGCGTTTGAAAAAAGGGTTGCTTAGGACTTTTCGTTCTCTTTAAATACCAGCAAATTTTTACTCCATGAATCAAAATATGAAATGTGAGTTTTTTAAATTGTAAATTTAGGGTTCTTATGATTATATCATATTTTTCAATGAGAATTTAGTGTCTTTGGGGTCTTGATGTCCTGCAACTAAATTCAGTCATGGGGCATTATTTAACAAGTAATATTTACTCAGGGTATTTGAGGAATAGTTTTCTTAAATCGAACACTCTTCTGATCCAAACAAATTCTTCACAAAGTGGTTCAGTTAAGACAAGTTTTACTGCATTTATTCAAATATTGTTTTAAATCACATCTTTACATAAATTATTTTCATACAACACTATTTAGATCACTGTTATCCTTCCCCAGACCTTTGAGTTATCATTTTTTGGTATGTTATATTGTTCAATTATTTCCATATGAAGTTTCATGTCTCTACTACTTACGATTTTAGCAAAATCATTTTAGGAGAAGTTTCAATTTTAAAAGTGAGATAACTCATAAAAAATTGAATCATTTGTCTTCAAATGTTCTAAAATTCTGTCTCGTAAAACTGAACATTTTTCTCATTCTGAGTTTAAGTGATCTCAAGATTTTAGGTAAAAATGACCTATCCTTTGACTTTGACATTTTCATGTCACATGGGCATGATTAATGTTGAACCTTTATGTGTCTACCTTATAATTTGTCTTTTTCCGATTTTTCTTGGTTTTGCCTGTCAGTAGATTTGTTTGCCTTGGTTGACTCATTGGCTTTCTTTTGCTTTCCAATTCACTGTACGAGTATCTCGTTCAAATGGGTTCCTTCCATCTGAATTATCCAGTTTTTGTTGTCTTTAACCATAAAGTGCATAGTTTATTTAACTGCGCATTTCATCTCTTATGACAATCGATTTTTCTTACACGTGGTCAAATCTGTAACTGAAGCATTATCGGGTTAGGTCCGTAATTGTTTATGTATATGTTCATTTTTTATTCTTTCTGTGTTTTTCCTTTTTGTCTTTTTTTGTTGACTACGACTTTCTTCTGGTCTACTCTAGGTAATCCCTTTGGTTTTTCTCTGACTTGGACCTTCTTCACCTTTCAAAAAACGTTTATAATTCCGTTCTCTGTTTTTATCTCTATTTTCCACTCGAACACTAAGTTGTACACTTTACTTTCAAAAAACTTTAAAATCTTGTGTAATAGTAATTGGTTAATATGATAGATCAAGCGATATAATTTTATCTGGGGTTTCCAGTTTTATTTCCTTATATATGTTTTTTCCAGTTGAGCATTTAAACATTATCATAGGAAAATACAGGTAGGGTAGTTTTTATCAAATTATCTGTTCAAAATAAACACACATTGCAACCTTGACTTACTCCGAGTTTATAGACTTGTAATAGCATATTTAAAGTTTGTACAGTCCTACAATGGAATCACGGTTGTGTTCGTTTTTTATGCTTGAGGAAACCCTTTACACTGTGTCAAAAGAGATAAAATTGCAATGTACTCGCGTTACAAAACTTTAGCTCTTTTAACGCGGAACAAAACAAAATTACTAAGTTATATAGTTTGACAATACATAAATGTGGATAATAATTTCGCTACTAAAGGTGACAGGCTTGAGTGAATGTGGAATATGGAAACAAATAATTAACGATTATGTAAATGAAGCACCTGTTTCCTTTAAAAATAAAAGCTGTGACTTAAAACAATTGAATTAACCAGTGATGTTAAGAATCATTTCATATGACATATTATTGAAGTGTTGACAAATGAGTTCTTTGTTTACAGATTAAAAATTCCGGTAAATCCATTAAAGCAGGAAATTAAAAACACTAAGTAAGGTAAGTGCTTTAGTTTAAAATTTCAATTTATTTTAAAAAAAATGCTTGTTTTTTTTGTTTTGCCACCTGTGCAACGTAATTACGCACACTTGTTCAGTATTGATTTTAGAATATGTGATATTACATCATATTCATTCATATATATACGTGTAAATCTAAAGGGCAATCATTCAATTCGAATAATATTCAAAGTAAGTAAAAGGAATTCGAAGATACCAAAGGGCCAAACAGAAATCGTTAAGTCGGAAGACAGACAAGACCATGGCCAACAAATTGAAACAAAAAACAAACATAGAACACACAACACTACACTGAAAACTAAAGCTGGAGTAACATGAACCCTACAAAAACCAGGGTGAGTTCATAAAAAAATACATAAATTGTAACTACTGTCAAGACGGTCCCCAAGAAATACTGCGACACAAACTATGCAAGAAGTGGCATAAATTAGATGTGGACACTTAAGAAATCCGAAGACCTGGTGGAATGTATAAATTCAAGATCTATTTCCTTTTGTAACAGCCTCAAAACATTTCACTCTTCCAAACTTTATACAGCAATGCCACACGCACTTCTCAAATCAAGACTAAAAGACCTGGCTCATAGTTACTTTCTCAGAAAGAACTGGAAAAACGATACAAGAACATCTTTGTCGGTAGAACCAAAACATACTTTGTTCAACGGAAGATAAAATTTAAAGAAAAATATATAGAGAGGAGGATATTACAAAAAATGTTAGATTTCCTAATTGACAACAATTTTGTTCAGTTTGGTTGACGATCGGCATGCCAATTGGCATTTATTGTGCTCCTCTCATCGCTGATCTGTTTTTACTCGTTTGAGGCAGAAGTTATTCACAAGCTGTCACGTAAGAAAATGACAAAAGCGATATAACCTCAACCTGTACTTTGAGCTTCCGTTATGAAGATGTTGTTCCCTCACAGAACAATGCACGATTAGGTCATTATCTTCACCTCATCTACCCAAATGAGCTTGAAAATGGAGAAACAACATTCTAAAGTTTGTATCATACCTTCACCTTCATCTAGAATTGGACAACAAAGGAAACCTTCACACAAAACTATATTACAAACGTGATTTCAAATTTCCCATACTCAACTTCCCCTTTATAGGCAAAAAACATTCCAGCTGGTTGTGTTTCCGTCTTGTTGATGTCAAGGTGATTGCCACTTTTGTTTGGCCCATAGGCAAATTTCCTCTTTTTGTTGTATTGATATTCATGGGAGTTACTCTTTGAAATGTGCATATAAAATATAAAAAAATTACCATATCCATTCAACATGGGTTAACTTGTATTTCAACCAAAGGATGTGAAGTAGTTTTGCACCTTTTACTTTTTATATCAAATTGATTTTCAAATTGGGCTTCTTTTACTTAAACAGGGTTTCGCATGTTATCTTGGGAATAGTCCCCTGTTATCCACTACTTCTCCTTAATGGAATTAAAGAAAGATTGTTTGACAGAAAGTGATGTTGTGAACCTCTTTTTATGTTTTCTATCAAATAAATTTTTGATTTCAATGTAATCATAGGGAAATTTGTCTGTTATCTGATATTTCTGCCTAAGTCTTTGATGAAATTCAACCATACTTTCTCAGGTTGTTCTACAGAAAGTAATGTGGTGGACTTTCTGTTTTATATGATTTGACACACATGGTCCTGTTTGTCTTCTGACTTAACGATTTCTGTCTGCCCCTTTGGTATCTTCGAATACCTTTTAACACTGATGATACGTATTCTTAGTTATATCATGGCTGACTAGTAATTGCAAGCAAGCGACGAAAGTGTTCCAGGGAAATCAAATGTTCAACAAACGATGTAACTGGCAAAAAATGACAGTTTCCACTATTTTTGTTTGTTTCATTTAGAAAAGGTGTGACGTTTTTAATGTTGAGAAATTTTGTGAACTCAAGACGGGCAAGCATTTGCTCCTGATCGTGATAATCGGCTGATGGATGAATGCTTGTTATTTCTTGACACATTTTATTGATCACATAAATGTGTGTGAAACTATGCTTATCGTTTACGTAGAGAAATAGAATCAATCATTTGCTTCTTGTTGAGGCAGTTTATGAACTCATTGAAAGTGTGAGTTTTACTCAATGTTTAAGGTTTAATAGAACAAGCTAACAAGAATTGCTTATTGTTGAAAGCTGTATCGAGCACGAATAGAAGCATGATCCTTTGTTTATTTTTATTGAGAATACATGTATTGGTTTAGAAAGGTTTCAGTTTTTGCTACTTGTTGAAGACTTATTTGAACATACAGACATGTTTTCACATTGGCTCCTTTCGGATGACCATATTGAACACAAAGAGAAGTGTAAGCTTTTTGCACATAGTTTTCTTTGAGAGTTATACGCTTTTATCCCATGGTAAGGGCTTAACTGATCATACAGAGAAATGATTCTATTGAACACGTAGAGAAGAGTGACCATCAATTCCTATTTACCTCACCTTTTCCAAAGAGACATGTAACCTTGTCCTATGTCCTATTACTTTTCGTCCGCCGTTGTGGCCGCCGTCAACTTTTCACCATTTCATAGGTCCTGGGTGACTGGAGTCGGTTTATCATTTATACCATGGGAATTTTACATATTCATTAACTCCTCTAACGGTGCGAAAATTTGCTCCTTGTCAAAAGCTTTATTTATACGCAGAAAAGGGGAGTCTTTGCTCCATGTGACAGCATTTTGGTCACATAGAGAACTGTAAAGAACAATTCAAAGATACCAAAGGGTCTACAAAAATTGTAAAAAAGGCAGCCAAGACCATATTTAAAAAAGATAAAAAGTAAACGAAAAATAAGACTTTGGAGACTTGCATGCAAGAAATCTTTACGCAAATCTCATTAATTTACTTCGAGCTACAAAAGTGTCCGATTTAAGATTTTTTGTCAGATGGCTAGTTTTATGAGATCTGAAACCCACATTTTCGTGAAAAAATGCAAATTTTGTTTTCCGGATAGAATTCTTTCAAGTGTTCTTTTGCTTACAATATTATTATTTAACTATCCTCTTATATCATCCTGCAAACATTATCGGTCATTTCCTTATAAGAATTTTGCTTGACAAAGTCTAGACCTACCTATTTATAATGTAAGGTCGAAAAAACAAATATTCCATATAAGCAAGAGTATATAATTTAAGTAAGCTCGAATTTATCAAAGTAAAAGGGTAAGCGGCTCCTTCTCCACGAATGGCACCTGTCGTGTTTCTTCTAGTGAAAGACTGTGGTTCGTTATCAAAACGATACAAGACTTAGATTCTAGGTGAAGGCTTATTGAACACGATGAGTTAGTGGTAACATTGGCCTTACGTAAAGGTGTTAATGAATGCATGGAGAAATATGAGCGTATGTCCCTTTCCTGTGGATTAAACAAACATAGTAAGTGCATGTGGGCCATTTTGAAGGTTTTTGTGTGAGCCATTATTTAAGGATTATTTAAGGCTTTATTAAACACATAAAGAGGTGATTAGTCTTCTTCCTTGCTGGGGGTTGTGTTGTTATTTGAGATGAAGACTAACAAAAAAAGTCTTTATAGAAAAGACGATACACCATAAGAGAAAATCCCACCAACCATTTTCTTCAATGGATTAAGACTAAAGCATTGATTACTGTACTAATCTGCATACTGTTTGTCAAAAATGTTACTGTGATCATTAAAAGTTTAGTATATATACGCATTCAAACAATCACTACTACGCCCCTACGATTAAAGTACGCTGTAAAACCAATCTCGCTTTGCAGTTAATATAAAAAAAGAGAATGTGACATGATCGTCTCTGAGACAGCAATTCACAAGTAACAGTCAAAATTAAAATTCTATAGTTTCCTTTGCAGCCTTCGGTACTAAACCGGGGTCCATACCATAAGAGGAGCTATAAACGCCCGCAAAATACAAAATGTCAAACTATTCACATGCAGACAATCTGCTTAATCTATTGAAACAATGGTGAACAAATAACAATACATGTAAATGACTATTTAAGCAACGACAACAATTGGACTATAGGTTTATGGCTTGGGACAGGCAAAATATTAGATGGCGATACTGAAACAGTTCGTGAGCGCTCGCCCCCCCCCCCCCCAAACCGCTTACACTGGTGTTACAAAACAGCAATTCAAACAAACGATAAAAATCATTTAATATGGATTTAACACTTGAGATCGATACTGAAAACCAACAACAAATGCAGTAAAGAGAAATACACGAAACGTTAAGTTTTTTTGGTCGAAAACTTTCGGACTAAGAGTTCTTAATGAGATAGGCTTGGTACAACTAAAATGGTCAACATTACCCTCTGCCATGTTGTTTGATGGCTGAAAAAATGGTACTTAGCATATACGTTACCTTCAGTCGAGTTTTTGTTTTAAAGCACCCATTTTCCCTATCGTATTGGAGAAGAGAATTCGTATATGATTCACACAATTTTTTATTTCTTTGTCTTGGTGTCGGAGGGTAAAACCTTAAAAGATTTAACAGATTAACGGACTAGGGTTTGATTTTCTATCTATCTTTTTCCCGACAGACAGTAATTAAATTTGAAGTCCCCTGTTAAAAAATATCCCAAAACTTAGGGTACTTTTTGAAATCATAAGATCTTGTATGAGTACAAAAACGAGGAAATTAATCTTTTTGTGCACTTGACAAATTGTGGGTGTATTACGTAATTTGAAATTATTTTTAAAGTATGTTCCGTCTAGATAAATAAGTAGAAACTAAAGACTAACTATTTATAAAAAATATTTAAGTATCACTTTAAAAAGGTGCACTTTTGATAAAAGCAACATTCAATTCCTTAACCAACGCACATTTATCTGCATAACAGACATGAAAAAAATTATCAAACCTGTAACATTTATTTTTGTCTTTAGGAATAATAAAATTTGGCTTAAAACCAATAAGGATTTCCAAACAACAAAACAGGAAAAAAACGGCAAGTAAAGCACAAAAACATCACTGGTTAATAAAGACAGATGGAACAAAATTAAAATAAAGCCATACACTAAACCAGCATTTAGAAAAACAAATACTCGTGTGTAATTGTGAAAACTTATCCCCTTGGACCACACAATCTTGATCAGTTTTGCACTGGGTCTGTTATTCGTAATCGTTTTTTTTTTTCATTCCGTGTTGTGGTTCACCTTTGTCTTTATCTAGTCCCCAGTGCACCGTCTTTGGACTAGCATATTTTGTAAAATTGTTCGTTATTTCGTGGATTTGTATGATTGCGTCTTTTTTCAGTAAATTTCATAGCAGTTGAAGCTTGATTGCTATGATGTTAACTGTGTAGAATTCATTGATGTTTTAACCAGAATCATGTCACGGCAAATCCAATGATTTTTTTACTGCAATTATAAGGAAATTAATGCTATTTGGAGACGATTCAAAATGAGTCCCACTAAAATTGGACATAAAGAAAACATCAGAATTTAAAAAAAAAGATGTAATGAAAAGAAAATAAAAGTAACTAAATTTGAGCATTTAATGTATTTATATTAACCTGACCACTGGTCTAGGTGAGCTATTAAAATGACTTGTCATCCACCATCGTTGTCTGTCGTCTGTCTTCCGCAGTCGGCAACATTTTTCAAATTAAAAATACTTTAAAATCGTCTTGTCTTAAACTGCTGACCTAACTGAAATTAAACTTTAATTAAATAGTCATTTTATGGTCTCATCTTAGAATTGCACCGCCAACGACCAACTACACAGCTGAACTTCGTTTTAGCGTTGGGACCTAAGGAAATTTGATGTAAAAATTTTTTTTCTGAAACTGCTTTGCCATTTGGAACCAAATTTTGATAGCGCGTTCTAGAGATGGACCTCGTTCAGAATTTTATCCGACCGACCACGATGGCAACAACATTGGACCTTATGGGAAATGCACCTTACAGTAATCTTTGTCTGTAACTGCTTAGACAACTTAAACCAAACTTAATTGGAATGGTCGTTTCTTAGAATTTTATCAAACATTCAAACTTACCAGTCAAGAGAGCTGCAATAGCCAAACTTTGTAACAGTAAGGGCTCTGGGGATACTTCTTAAAAAATAAACAATTTTGTAGATGACGACTATTGTTAACGACAAACGGAAGTATGTCGTCCTTCCAATCTTAAGCTTTCATTTTTAAAGTTACAATATTACTACAAATGTGTCTGTTAACATTCGATGGACCTATTCTGAGTGACGATATGAAAATAAAGTTCCATATTTTATTGCATTTTCTTTACGAGTTTAAAGTGCGTTTTTTATTTCTGCACTTTGGATATAAGGGCCACATCAAAGGTAGGGCTGATAGAGCAGATGCTGTTTTTTTATTACACAACTACAGATTGTTAATCTTAAGTTTATACTAATACCTAAATGAATTTCATTTTTTCTTAACAGTTTAGTAACCAGATGCAATATTGACACAATTGTCAATGATTCAAATTGATAAATAGTCTTAAGTATTTTAAGTTTACATGTAATTGACAGGACATTACCACTCAGCGCTCACACAGAAAATACTTTGTGATAATTATATGTTATTTCATTGATTTTTGCCAGATTTCAGGTCAAATTCCTCTAAACAGTCACATATTTGAAATTCATTAAACAAAGACAATTCCTGACTCATTGAACAAAGCAATCCGGATTGTTTTAGTTCTGAGATTTTTTTCTACCTCACCCAACCGTCAGATTCTGTTAGACCCCACTATTCTTGTGGCGTCGCTGATGTGGTGTCTAATGATTGTCTTTTAGTCTCATTTTTAAACCATCTCTAGATGTGTTAGTATATAAAAACAAAAGCGTTGAAGGTTTTGTGATCCCATAACCGATATTAAGGACAATCCTTGTCGTCAATTTAATATTCTGCTGAACCAAATTTATAAATCCTTTGTATCTTTTTTTATTCGTATAACTCCCAAAGCACTTCTTCCTAAGAAATATTCGATTCTAGAAAATGGCGATTTATTTTTTTAATTTCCTTACTCAATAAATGAAATACTACGGAAATAAGCTTAAATAAACGTTAGCACTTTAATTTTCGATGGTTTAGATTGCCGTTGTTCTTTATACTTTTTATTTTGCAGTCGTGTTTTGCTGTAAAGCAAAACATGTATTTTGCATATCATTTCCCGAGGTGTCCCACGACATGCGCAAGTTTAGCAGTTGATTGGATAATATCATCAATTCTATTTTTGTCTGTCTGTCTGCAGGCAGTGGCAAATAAAGCAAAACAGGTCAGGCCAGGAACAGCGTGTTTCTTATAGGACTAGGTTCCATAAAGATGTCCAACAAACTAAGTAGATATTCAAGATGTTGATTTAAAAATTCTATATTGTGCTGACGATTTCAATATCCTTAAATTATGAAAATTCATAATCACTTCATACCGACAAAATTAAAAATAAAAATCATTTTATTTTGGTTTTTTTTTTTTTTTTTTTTTTTTTTTTTTTACTTTTATTTAAAATTATACTTTTAAATATATAACAGGTTGCATGTAAGGATTTCCAAATATAATTTCTAGGTACAGATATGTCAACAAATTAAAGCAATTCAAACCAATGTAACGCTTTGCTTGGGGAACTCTCATAAACATAAGTGTTTGTTTTGATTCAAAGGATAATCGTAAAAGTTCATCCTCTTAAAAGTACATAATACAAAAACATTGCCATTCTTTGCGTCCTCCATGGACTAAAATAGTCGAGCAAGGCATATTAACATTTATCAGATGAACGGGCTTCAAACAAAGTTGTTTGAATAAAATTACGTTTCATGGCTAATGATGAATGCAAGATATGTAATTTCAACCAAACAACTTTAATGAATATATCAACATCTTGAATATCTGCTTACTTTGTTGGACCTTGAATAGATATTTCCCATTAAAAATGTTCCATTTGGCCAAGGGGTTTTAAAGGTGAAAATAATTTATGTTTCAGCAAATCAGAAACAAGAATCGTTCATTGTGGCTAGGTTTTTAGTCTGGTCAAGACAAAATGGTGAAATTTCATATAGGAACTTACATGCACATTATATGCTCCAAATCAAATATAAATCCATTGGTCAAAGTTGTTTCCGAAGAGGATATTTTTAATGTATCAGCCATTGAGAAACATGAATCATACATAGCCGGCATGTTTTATGTCCGGTCGGTACAAAATGAGCAAACTTTGTAAAGGATCTTGGATCCATACTTCATTTACAGTATTGTTCCATTTTTCCATTTGCCCAAGCTAGAGTAGAAGATTTTTTTATTTTTCAGCCAATCAGAACAAGAATCGTCAATGGCGGCCATGTTTTTTTTTTATCGATCGGGACAAAATGAGTAAACTTTCGAAGGACTATGCATTAATGCTTGCTGTAAAGTACTGTTCCATTTGGCCAAAAATTTTAGAAGAGAATTAAACAAAATTTCATCCAATCAAAGCAAGGATCGTCCATCGCGGCCATGTTTTCGTCCGATCGGGGCAAAACGACCTTCCTGTAAAGTTTGGTTCTAATTGGACTAGAAGAGTCGGGGGAAATGATGAATATGTTAAATTTTACGGACGCCAAAAGCTCAGATGTCCCTTGGCTATGTAAGGTAATATCAAAACTGATTGATTTTTATTTTTATTTTGATATTTACACACACGGCCATGTTTTCTTGGGCTTACATAAGCTAATGAACCCACTAAATCCGATTTGGATTTGTTGTAACTCTTGTCATAGTTAACAAAAACCTGGTTTATTTGTAAGTTCCTTTGGATTTTAGTTGTCAGAAACAATGATTTTATTTTCGACGTATGACTTTTAAGTCACACAGTGCATTGATGACATAAAACGAGAATTAATCGGATGATAAAATACGTATCAGACTTTGCGAAGCCCAATGAAACACTTAATGTATAAAATAATAAAATTCACAGTTTTAACTGTGAAAAAAATCTTTAAAAAACATTGGATTTATATCCCTGCTGGAAGACCAGAGGTCAGCGCGGGTATTGTCAGACTTGTCTAAGATAAATTTTAAAGATAGTTAAAGTATAAACCCCTAAATGAGGGAGGATTCATTTCTTTAACTGCACATGCATAGTAGATGTCATTTCCGCGAGTTTTATATTCTCATTTCGGTTTGTTTTGATATAGCCTAATACAAGTTCTTGAATAACGTTTCATCTTTGATAAGTACACACCATACGCTGGGAAAGCTGTTAAATTATTTTACATTGGGGATTTCACGTTTTTCATATAGTTGAAAATTTCTTCAAGGTATATTTCGATATAAAGATCAAAATGAAGCAGTCATAGAGATGTTAGTTTATTTCTTCACTTCTGAGTAAATTGCATAGATCAGATGTAAGTAATCGCAGCATGTTTCGTTGCTTAGTAAAACTTAAAAGCAAAGTCTATATAGTACAAGCTGAAAAGAAATGTATGGTAGTAATCTTTGACGCAATTCATATTTACCAATGTTGTACAAAATGATGAATTCACAGGCACTTATGGCATCGAACCCTTTTTATCTATTTTTCATTTTTTAATATTTTTTTTTTTGGGGGGGGGGGGGGGGGGGTTT
>JAULBM010311291.1:0-20815 GCA_032357055.1 Geukensia granosissima | reverse complement strand
GACGTGTTTGTATCTAATATTACAAAATCAAAAAATGCAGCGGGTCGGTACTAAAAGACCAAGCAACCCACAGCATTTTTCGATTCTGTTATATAACTGCACGAAATTTTTACACCAGTAATTAAACAATAGAAAAATTAGACACGCGATGGAAAAGGGGCGCCGATGGTGAATTTTGATATGATATTTGCGCATTTCAAGGAGTAACCTATCAGCTGTAGATTAGAACCGAAACATAGAAAATCCGAGATACAAACATTGTAAATGGAGGTCCACATATCCAATCAAACCAACAGCCAAATCCAACGGAAAAGTACTTCTACATATGTGCAATACAAGGAATGAAACAGTCCCCGTTGTTTCAGGAATTAAGAATTGTTACATCCCTTGAAATGTTTGTAAAATAATGGGTGGTAAGATTCATGCTATACAAGTCTGACAACTGGGCTGGTGAATACCCGCAGGTACAATTTCACCAGCTGAGGCATAGATTCAATAGTTTCAAAAAACCAGCTTTACCAATTCGGAATAAATAAAGTGAATTTTGATCACTGGTCAACCAGAAGAGCATCGATTCAGCAGTTTTCAGTATACAGGTTTACCAATATTAAAAAATATAATGCAATTCATAAAAAAGCAGGTCAGTAATTTACGCATTAGAAATCTACACGGAATAAATAAAGTGGAATTAGCAAAATAGGAAGTTAACAATTTACGCATAAGAAATAGGTATATTTAAGTATATTTCCCCTGTATATATTACAGAGAGATTAAATCTCCTCACTTTAAGACACCTTTTTAGTTCGCTGCATATTGACCTTCTGCGTTTTTTCTGATTGAAAAGCTAAAAATTTCTCCACTTGAAAGTGAAATAACATCGAAGAAAAGGGTAACGATGAATTTAATAAAAGCAGAAACTGTCTACGGTTGGTTACTTAGATTGCGTAAAAAAGAGAACATTGTGTAGCTAGTCTCACTTAATAAGACTCATTAATGAACTGCTTTTTGAATTTTAAATAATTAATCGATGCTTGCATAAAACATAAGATTTTATCAACCGCGTTTTATTTTCGGGTGCTGAGTTTGCATCTTTGCAACATTGGAATTTGTGGAGTTCCCTGGTTGTTGTGTATTTGGCTCTCGATGTTCAGTACGTGATGAGCTGCATGTTTTATTTGGTCCATTTATTTAATTATTTACTGGAATTAATTTTTTCATCTTCCAATTTTTGGTCCCTGGCGTGTCTGGTATGGATGAATCCGGAAATTTGTCTTTTGAATGTTTGTTTTGAAAGTATTAAGACTTTCTTTCAATTTTTCAAACTGACTAATGTAAATATGGAAATGTATATTTTTTATAATAAATAACGTTTATTGTTCCGTAACCTGACCCTTATAAACACTGGTTTTGCAGCGACCCTGATATTTTTGGTGAAATATTGAAACGTCGAGACAGATTGATTTAGTCTAGATTGAGGACAGCACTGCTAATATATTGATTATCGCGCACGTTCTGTGAGGAATTCCAATAATTTTTAAAGGTATTTAAAACTCATTGTTACGCAGTTTTAAACTAACAGAAAACTAGAGGTTTTTCATATAATACTTTACAAGCCTCAGGGAAATATATAAGCAGTGCGATTACTTATTTACCATGTGAAAGCAAAAGAAAACCGGAGGGCCAAAAATGGTGACAAGTCGACAGACACAGAAATAATAGAAATTATATTCTCATTGAAAATGTTTTTCGGAATATTATGGATTTATCTGCTTCTCATCGTTTATCATCGGCTTTATACCCCCTGCAAAAGAAAACAACTCTTACAAGTCTTCATCATATAATCAACAATATTTTTTACTTTGTCGCTCATTTCCAAGGTCTAGAAGAATCTGCCCTTCGTTCTGCAAACACATCCATCAGAAACACGTTGTACACTATCTCCAAAATTGTCTTACCTGATTTACTCAAATTTTGATTTAAAGTTGGGATAAAAAAAAAATCTGGTTTTGTTTCGTTTCTTGGATACATTTTAATAGTCTTTCCGGGTTTATGAAACCTTGTGTGTTAAAAATATCTTTCTTGCATGTTGTACACTAAATTTAAAACTGATTTTTAATGACATCCGTTTCAATCTCCGATTTCTAATCCCCTTACAAATAAATAAATATAAACTGACCATACCATCAAGACCTTTTTCTGTGTAAATTGCAAAACTTATATTGTAAAACGATTGGAAATATCTTTGAAAATATATCTTAAAAATTCTAATGTTTTTATAACATTTGCTGTTTAAAAACTGAGTTTTATACGCTCCGGATGCATTTAATTAGGCTAAACGTCTGTCCTAGTCTGTTGACATTCGCATTTAAATCTTCAACTCGAGGTCGTATGCCTGGTCAGTGTGGACTTTTGTTGGCAACTGCTGCTTAAAATGGAAATAGTATAGGCGAGGGTGGTTGTCATCTGTTCAAATTTTATTTTATACTCGTATGTCGATACTAAGTAACTATACTTTGTGCGTCGCCCTTGGGTGGTCCTCCCTTTAAATTATATTAATTGATTAATTGAATGCTGCTAAGCGTCTTGTGATAATATTTCCATCATATTCAGGACGAGAGCATATTATGAATGACGATGAATGAATCCTACATTGTACTAGACCGGCACACTGAGCCGGATTTTTATCGTGCTAGCTAACGAAAGCAACAGTCCGCAGGAAGTCATGCCACTATACCCAAACACAATATTCGGACTCTGGGCCGACCATCAGCTCTTACTTCTTAATGTGCTTAGCGGAGAAGCAGCAAATACCAATTTTAATGTCTTTGTTTTGACGCGGCCGGGGATCGAACCCACGACCTTCCGCACTCGCGGCGAGCTTGCTAACCATAACACCATCCAGGCGGTGCTTAAATTATATACATGTATGACATTCTGGTCCGAAAACCACACTTGGTGGCCATTATAAATTACTAAAGATAAAATATATTTTAACACCTCACAAATTTCCCCTATTACTCAGTTGCATCCAATCTTAATCGGAATAACCAACAGGTCAAGCTATAATTCTGGACATCAAGTCGTTTAGATGACTGTCGCAGCTAAACTTGGAACAACATAACACCCAAATGTAACATACTGTCCGAGGCTGCTAGGCGATTTAGAACAAGCTTTAATGGTTCTCAATCGGTTATTCAAACTGGCCAACCAAGATATTAGTTAAAGCCGTTCTTAGTCAAGCACAGGAGCCAACAAAAAATTTGCATAAAAGTTACCTTCAACTGCTTGGAGAAGTCCTTAGATAGTGCTATCTTAAACTTTTGTATCTGGCACCATCAATAGCCAAATAGATTGCCGCTCTACTAACAACTTAGTTTTGGAATGGTGGATTTGAAAATATTTTAATTAGTAGATCTAGTCTTTGCAGGAAGTAAATATATAAGGTCCTAGAAGTTCAGTTCGGTGGGGCATTTCTTTTTAAGGTTAATTGCTTTTACTAATGTCTCTATTCTTTTTTTCTTCTTCTGAAACTGTTTCCCTCAAATTATCCGAAACATACGGAAGGTTCTGAATAAAACATGATCTCAGGAATAGCATGACTTCAGTTTGGATTTTTTTTCTGATTTTCCCATTATTTCATCTGAAACCACTAAACAAAAAGCTAAAGGTATTTTAATTTAAAGCATCCTGAGGTTTTTGGCTTTTCCTCATTTCGTATTGATTAAAACAATGTGGCTGTTATGGAAACTTTGTGTTTTCTACTGACTTTAATTGAAAAGATTAACGCGTCTTATAAATGGTTCTTACTTTATATATACGATATCTGCCCTGTCGTCTACGTATTCATTTAAAATAAACACTTCGGCGTATTTTCGATAGGTTTTCCTTCATCGACAGATTTGTTATATAGACATATGAATTGCCCCCAAAGCCAAGAATACAAGACGTTAGTGTACACGAAGCAACGTATATATGATTGTATATAGTTTCCTGTGATGTGTTTCATGTCTGTCTTCTTCTCTGGTTTGTCGTGTCGACTGACTAGCCCCCTTCTGATTTATCCTCTGTATTTTTTCTCCTGCAAGCTTTCGTGTTTTATTCCTCTCTCAATAACAGACCATGCGAAGGGTAACTTTTCCTTTCCTGTTGTTTGAAGACAATTGCAAATAATTTCTATAATTGTAAAAATCAAAAAGGAAAAGCTGGGTATCGGAGTGTCTTCAGGGCTCCATCCATATATAGCTGACCCAGCGCGATTCAGAGTTCTTGGATGGGGGCCCTATCTTTGGGACTGACAGGTCATAACACGGAAAGACTGGCATTGGACGACGTGTGTTGATGTGTGTGGAAAATGTCACGCTCCATGCACGTATAAGATTCCTTTTGTAGATTTCGAAAAGCGAAGTCTGATGCTGCTACCAAATGCTTAATATTTTCTTCCCTACCACCCTTCCCATTTTCCAGTTGCAGTCAAACGCCGTTGCCCCTTTGTATCCCAACTCACTCCCACTCTGAATATGCATGAAATATTTGCCACTGGACGTTAAGCAACCAAAAATCAATCAAACAAAAAGAAAATAGGAACGTGGTCTATACTTATAAATTATATATAAAGTTAATTTTTCATGTGACAAGTTCATGAAAATTGTAATATTTTTTGTTATACCAACTTGGTGATTCACAATCCTTTTTGAAAATACTAAATTTATTGATGCTGAATTTATATCTGTTTGCATTTGTACTTCGAGCACTTTGGTTAATATCACAACCCAGTAGTTTAACAACCATATTACGGACAAACAGCACTGCAGTTAAAACAGTCACACATTACGAACCCAAGGGGGCGACCCGGGTATAAAAAAGACCCCTCAGTTTCTCCGACTGTAGGTATAACTCCCTCTAGATGGGCGCCTGTTCGTTCGAGCGGGATGCATAAATACTCAAACTCCCATTCGCAAAGGTTGTGCAAGCATAAGACTAGGCACTAGGTATCTCCGACATAGAGGAACTAGTCCTCTAAAAGGGGCGTCCCGGGTTGTGGGGGATGTATAAATCACAATCTATCATGAGGGAGACGTTAAAACGGCCCGTGTTCTGAAAATGTCACGTTCTAAGCACGTTAAAGTCACCTTCCAACTCTCTTTTTGAGTTGTTAGTAAGCGGCCAGTTAAAAGGCTAAATTTTCCAACCTTATCCAACCCGTAAGTTTTCCAGGGATTGCCTAAAAATCGCTCCCTGACTGGTCCCCTGGTCACAGTCTACATAATGATCTTATCGCAGTCCTAAAATGGTTGAAATATTGCCCGCTTGACTTAAAGCAGCAATCAATCAATTAATCAATCATAACGGACAATCCTCACTGCCGTTATATTTTCATCAGCAATATATTTACATTGCAAGAATTGAATATTATATATTGAAAAATATTAACAGTAATAGAAATCGAACAATCTGCTCCTATATTCTGTGTTTACTAATGATAGGATGTTGCTCAACTTTCTGCGTTAATATTTAATTTTGGAGAAATAAATAGCTTTCAGTTTAATATATTTCATATTGATATCTTGTCGAATATTGAAATTTCTATAATAATTTGGTTTTCAGTAATTTGCCTAGCTATTCGATATCTTTTCAAAAGGAAGATACTGAAATGAATTATGAATTTGAATTGAATATGGCGCTTTACAAGAACTTAACCTGCTATATGGAAATTTTATCCCTAAAGTAAATTGTGTAATGCGTATAAAAGAACATGATAGTTCTTTGCAACAATAGAATTTCAACAATGACTGTGATGAATTTTCTAGACTAAAACTAAACTAAATTATCCTGTTTATGTGTCTAAATTTACAATTATTTAGATTAAAATAAAAAAAATTCACAAAATTATAAAGTATCATCAAGAAATCTCTTGGTTTTTGCTGCTTCTCCGTTAAGCACAAAAAGAATTTGGATACAGAGCAAAGACTGTTCGGCAAAGAGTCAGAATAATGTATCTGTGTAAAGTGGCATGTCTTCCTGTTTACTGTTGCTTTCTTTACCTAGCACATTGAAATATCCAGCTCAGCGTGTTGTTCCAGTACAAAACATGATTCATTCGTCATCAATCATTAATTTGCTCCAGTCTTGAATATGCATGAAATTTTGGCTGCTAGACGTTAAGCAACATTCAAACAGCCATTTAATCAATCGATCGAACTATAATTATACCATATGTTTTTGCAGTTATTTGAGATATGAAAAAAAATCATACCGTGAAACAAGTTATACAAATATAAAAAGAGAGATAAATCTTTAATGCGATAAATATTCCTGATAGTTACATGCACAAAAAGCAACATAAGTCTAAAATACCGGAATACCCATTCAAACGGGTTCAGTTAAAATGCCATTAGCATGAAATGTTTGCACATACGGCACATATGTCTTTCCGACTACTGTTACCAGTGCTTTGTCTTTCGAGCAATTCAACTTAACCGATAGCAAGTTGAATTTTCCCCTTCACATTTTGTATATAGTACATCGGTCCAGATTCAATGGATCAATTTTTATGGACCCGGGACGAAAACCCTAGGTTAGGTTTTAGGAGACGTAAATTGGTCCAACTTAAAAATTAAATTAGAGAATGTAAACAATGTTGTTTCATCAATAATAAAATGCAGTTAACCTTATCCTAACAAAAATCAGTTTTTTTCCGTCACAGCATGATTTTGCCAGTTCTTCTCTAACCTAAAGAGAAAACATACACTTCTGAGACAGATTTTGGTCCAAGAAATATAATGCGCCTTGGGACCAACATATACAAATGCTTTTGACATAATACAAAAATATACTAAAAAATGGGACTGCTCTTTGTTTTCTGACAAAAAAATAATAATTTAGGTCAATGTACATATGTAGAATTAATTTGTTCAGATACACTTACCTTCGAATAGAAATCATGGGAAAAGGTCAATAAAATTTATGGTTCTGATATTTATCAAATGACTTTAATGATAGATATTTCCTGGTATATATTGGAATATAATTTTATACCTAAATATGTCTTTGTGTTCAGTTTTGCATCTATCTTTCAGTAGGAAGTAAAATCTTAGCCAATCAAAACTCTTTATTTTTACCCTTATTAAATTTTAACAACCGATTCCATGAAAATTTGAATTATTTCCTTTTAATTCCGTCTTCGTTCTTGTTTTACATATCTAAAGTTAAGTAGACATTTAAATCTTTCATAGGCATACAATTTGGAATCTTCTTTTAAAGGTAGGAAAATATATTTAAATCATCTATATTTGAACTAGTTTGAACCATATATATTATTATTTATTAGTTAAAGATATTTGATATAAAATGTAATATTGGAACATTGCTCCGTTATGACAAATAATATAACAATAAAAGCATCAAAATCTTTAGAGGGCTTTTATTAATATGTTCATAAATCCTTCTTGCAAGTTTAATTTTGATAAATTTCACAGATATATATTTTGTTCTATCTGGAGTAGATAGCCCATGATACAGATCCGAAATCGATATCACAACGAACAGAAACTAATACTACAAAAGAGACCTGTAAGGCTTTATGTTAAGGTAACAGGTCTGCACTTCAGCAATTATTAGCTATTGGATTTTTTAGTAATTCACGAAACTAGATAATTCCTTAGTTGTTCGTAAAATATTACCCACGAAACTAGATAATTCCTTAGTTGTTCGTAAAATATTACCTAGTTAGCGAGAGAAATTCAATGCTTTAGAGACTTTGTTATCCTGGCTAGATAAACCAGAATATACTCGGCATACCTTGAAAACATTTCCAACATCGGCAAGTTCGGTTCTCCTGTATTCGTGGTCAACAACAGAGGTTTCGTGAGCAGAGTAGAGGTAAAATCTTGTGTCAGTATTGGAGAGGATTACTAGATTCACGCGGTCTGTCAAGACAGATCATTTTGTGGACAAGTCGGTAAGAAATTGAATAAAATTTGTAAATGACCGCCAATTGAGGCTACATATGAATGTTTATTCGGTTTCAATGAAAAATTGCCCTTGACAGCCATTTTGTACCTGTAGAGCGACGGGGAAAAACAGAAGATGATCCTGCGGAAGGTTTGCGGACGACGGACGCTAAGTGATGAAATGACCTCTGACCATAACAGTTTGACACGTGACTGAGTTGACCTTAAATAACATTTCCAGGACAGAATTATAACTAATCTTGTGGATCATAATCAATGTTTCCTGTATCAGAAGAAAAACACTTAACGTTAAGTGGTATGTGTTAGTTTTCATAAAGTGTCCACTACACCTAATATAAGTGGTAATGGTATAATTTCTTGAAAACGAACGGAGAGTACTATACTATTATTTTCTAAAATTTTGTAGTAAAAATAATGCAATGTATATTAATATCGTTTTGGAAGTGATGTGAAAGAATGGATTAGCATCCACAAGACAAGGTAAACAACCTCAACATTAATATAATATAAACTGTGTAATTTTGCATAAATATTATTATTTGCATTGATATTTGTTGTAAAACAGGGTTGTTGGTACAAACTGAACATATGCAAATGCAAAGAACGGTTCGTCTTATTGTTGTTTTCAGAGCCAGATCCAGACTCTTGGAAAAGGGCACTCGTACTTATAGTGGATCTGACTTTTGGAAAAGGGGAGTCTGCCAATACATACTCGCCTTAATGCAAAGCAAGTGCTAAAAATCATTTTACCCATTTTCAAAAGCGGTGGATCCTTCCCTGGTTTTGTTAATGTAATCTTGTATTCTTAAAATGCTTTGGTTTGAACTATGTGACTTACTGATGGGACGTGGTCAACCAGGATATTTGTAGATTGTAGGTTTTCGGTCGATTCGAGGTTTTATTTTATGAAGTTTTTTTTAATGCATTAAATATGCCAGAGATTTTATTTTTGCGTATTTTTGTATTAGCAAGAAACGTTTATATCAGCAGAATCTTTTTTTTTTCATAGAACAAACCAGAATGTGATATGTTTTGTTGTTTGATTCAGTACAACTATTTCTTTTTCCTTTTTAAAATCGTTTAATATATTTCACCTGTTATATATAGTTATGAGGATTTATACAATATCTTTATAAATAATTGTAAACAGGCGACAACTTCCTAACTTGGGTTAATCGACAGAGGCGACAATCCCCAAAACTGACGACTACTTCGTGTGCTTGCGTTACTGCGTACCATAACAAGTATTTCTGTGGAGATTTGACATTTACCAGACATGTTTTATTGTCATGAATGACAACAAAGTCGGCCTTGGTATTGTTCCAATAACGATCTTTCGTTAGTAAACAAGATAGTCTCTAAACAAATTAAGTCTAGCATCTCTGTAAACCACCCAAGATGGGTTATTGAAAATTTACTTTAAAAATCTTTTTTGAAACCAGTGGACATAGTTGCAGTTATGAACATTTTATAAAGTTTGCAGCTGATCACATCTGTTTACGTTTATTGCACATTTTTACAACTTTAAGCTGATTTGTTTTATTTGGGAAAACCTCCAGAGCATAATCCATAAAGAAAAGCTCAGTGACGCGCTCTTTTCCGTCCATATTTTGTGTGGGTTACTGGTTAAAGAACTAACAGTATTTAGTATCATTAAAAATAGCAAGATAATAGCAAACTGCTTCATCTGTTTAAGAGACACGCAAATGACAAATGGAAGAAAGTTAGAATTATAATAAATAAAACGAGTCGAAAAAATTTGTTGAATTCAACAACAGAACAAAATAATGTGAAGTTACTTTTTCTCTAAGATAACGGAGACATTGTTATATACTTTACCTTGAATCCAATCATTTTCCGTATTTATTTATAGTATCTATTCTAGATAATCCAACATTGTGAAATTCAGTAATTCTATAACAAATTTATTGTTTTTTCAGACATGCAAGTCAAAGAAGAACCAAAAGATCCAGAATACAAATCATGTCAGTATGAAAGCTCATCAGGCTGCAAAGATGTTTCACAAGGTCTGTTCTGTACCACCGGTACCAATGGACAAAATTTGGTAGCAGATTCTGAATTTGGAAAAGGATATTTTCCAGAGGATAATTTAAGCAATATGTTAAATAATAATTTTCAGCACCAATTCCAACCCATGCCGCAATCTAAGCCAATCGATACTCCCATATTTCAGTCGGAAATGTGTCGACAAAACACGCAAAATACCGAAATGTCACATGCCCTTCCAAAGCGTATTGCACAGGTGCAACGAATGCTTCATCCGGGTTTAACACATAAGCGACAGTTGGCGCAGCCAAAGGAAAGCGAAACCAGTAAACGCAATAGAATTCAAGTCGAAAAACGGATTGAGAATGTAAATAATAAAATGCATACATTATACGCAATGAAAAACTTGTCTCCTAATCCAATTGATTCCAAAACTTTTGAAAAATGTAGAAACAAAAACCAGAACAATGCAGTTTCAAAACAAAGTCCTCAAGCTTACACATCAAACTTTCAAACATACCAAGATGACAAAAAATTACGAGGTCAAGCAACTAGTAAACTGGAGGAAAGTGAACCACCAGCAATGGAAGGTTTATTTGGTTGGACCTTAATAGACAATATTTACATTCCATATATATTTAGAGCAGATAATGAGAAATATGTTTGTGTGCGTTTACTCGAATATAAAGTGTTGAAAAAATACCCAAACATATTTCCGGAAGAACTTGCAATCCGAGAACCACTAACAAGTTCCTTTATCAGACCAAATGAATGTAGAGTATTCAATCAGTTAGTCCGAATGCAATATAAAGGACAGCCAGATATTCCAGTTTTTAATCAGGATGACGTTGTTGTTTTATTAAAAGAATTCTTGGAATTTTACAGTATTGTCAAAAAAACTTTTCCAGGCTGCGAAAAAACACGACCAAGACTTATACGTTCTCAAAAGCTTAAACCGATCAAATCTGGTTGGGTTCAAATAAACAATACTATCATACCATTTATATACAGGTCGTTTGTGAAATTCTTGCCGCTAGCAGTTTTGAAACACGCCGCATCCATTGAAGTACCATCGGAAGGGGTTCCTCCTACTGATGATGAATGTAAAGAATTAAACAACCGATGTGCAGCCGAGGGTTTCAAATTCATATTCAAACAGTCATCTCGTCTCGTATCACTGAATGACGTTAAATCATTAAGCGAAGTACAAGTTTTTGAACTCCCAGAGAAAGATCCTTTGAATCACGCCCATTATGTAAGTACTGACGACGACCCTCCTGAGGGATTGAAGATCAATACACAGGAACTGGATTCCCCCAATGTAAACGCCTTTCAAGAGTTTCCATTTCATGATGCTTTGGTTAGTCCAAAATCTGATATTGAAATTGATGAATATGACAATCAGGAATTCCCTCAATCAACTATAACATTTGCATATAACCGTTTTCCTACCAATGTCAAACACGGCTCTCCTAACGTGTCCATAGTGCCACAAAATCGTTTAAGACATTGTCTTGATGCACATCGAATGCCGAATACAGTAACCCGGTTTCCAAATACGCACCCATCTAGTTCACAACATATTTCTGCATTCAATATCGATCGTCCCACGATTCTACCTCCCAAAGCACATTCTCAAAGTTACAGGCAGCCATTGATTCCTAGAACATTTTTGAATGCTTTTACACCTGGTCAAAATATCAATGTAAATTATGGGATCAACATACAAAACATAACACCAGCACAGCAAGCGTCAAAATCCCAAGACAAAGATGTTGCGCAAATGGAACAAACTTCAATAACAGAACAAAACTTTCAATCTAATGCTTTACTCTTGCAAGGACTTCGTGTCATGCCACCACATTCAAGTTTTTCCCCAAAAGGCATGTCCAGGAAAATTTCATCTAAACCACACACCTGTTCTGGAACGTCAGAAAATTTTGAGGAAGTTTGTTTATCCGACAAGCCTTTAAATATGGTTAAGAACAGTGTATCAATGACAAACCAGAATCAGGAAACCTTACTGGATGTCAATAGTAGTCATATGAGGAGTGAAGTCAATGGACAAAATAATCTTTTTGACAAATCTTATGGCAACAATGTAAACGACAACAATAATGGATCGAGTACAACCCAACCCGAAGGCACTTACCAAATGAGACAACGCCAGGCAATCGGAGAACTAATATCATGCATTAAGGGTGTTTGGTTGGCTGGCAAAAATATTTCATGTCTTCACCTGAATAAACCGGGTAGAACGGGAAAATTCTGCCTAGTTGAAGCCATTTGCAAACTTTACTATGGCAATAGGTCAGTAAGCGAATTTCTTTTCACAATAGAAAAAGTATTAATGACAATCACTTGTACAGAACTTGAGGAGCAAGCGTTCATAGAATATTACCAATTACCAGTAAATGTTTTAAAATGCAACAAAATGATTGAACTTACAGCTTTCGAAAGGTTGTATCCACAACTGACAGAGGTACTAAATGGAGTTTATCCGCAGTATTATTCAACGTCTTCTAATACAAGATGTCTGCTTCCACTATTTGACACTGCCTCATCACATTTACCTCCACCGAGGAGAATAAGCGGCGAACAGAACATAACAGAAAAAACAGGTAAGCTTTGACGTCATTTCCCCATTGTATTATAACACATAGGACATGACAGAAATTATAAAACCTGCTTCAAATCTGAATACTGTTGTTATGATCTCAACATTTAAATATATACACAATAAAACTCTACGACAATCGTGATAAGTCACCTTTCCAATTCTTTCATCAGAAGGCAACATTCAGTCATCTTCAACAGAAGTTTTTGTTTCACAACCCACATGTTATCAATCAAAAACTCCTGTATCTTTTTTATTATCGTCGTCTTTTCTGAAACCACTAAGTGTAAAGAAAAAAATTTAATATACAAGTTCATCGGTAAAGTTTCCACATTTTACCACAACAAGAAAGTTTGGTTTGATCGTATTGTCATCTACCCTTGACATTACATGGTTCATATAATAGCTCTCGGCGAAAAAGTGGGAGCAAAAAATTCCATAATAGCAGCTTACCCCCCCCCCCCGCCCCCTCCCAAAAAAACTACATATTTTCCCAGACGATTACGTATCGTAAAATAAGGAAGAAATCTTTTATCTGTCATTGAATCAGAATTATACTGTGATAATTTTATGAGCAACCGTGTGTTTTTTGTATTGACTTGAAAAGTGTATGAGGTAAACTAAATATAAGTGGTGAAGAGTTTAACCATTGTCATTGTTTTCTTTGATAAAATGTGGTATATTTTCCAGATAGACAGGATCCAGGTCTTACATAAGTTTATAACAAATATTCAAAAGCACAATTTAACTGCATGAAAAGCGCTTTTCTAGATTAACCTTCACGAGACACGATCGAAGCCAAAAAAGGGAGATTAAACTTTATGGTTTCAAGTTTCATTCATGGACCAAAATAAAAATACTGTTCATGACATAATAAATACCAATACGCCAAGTCAGGAAATTCTAAAAATATCACTGTTTGAAAGGTGTAAACTGTTTCTTCCCAACATACATTCTAGTACCCGACTTACAACCCAAGCACCTGGAAACGTTTTAAGACCTCCTCCAGCACAAGAGAAAAACTCTGTAATGATACTTAAAGAAAGATGTGGAAAATTAGCCAGAAATACACGACCAATGATAACTTACACTTACTATAGAAATTTAATTCGCATGCATCGGAATATATTTGCTTTTTCTACCATTGCTCTGTCGAAAATCAACCTCGCAGTACTAACCACGAAGTAAAGGTATTAACTTGAAAAAAATCTCGGTTTCTGGAAATTGGTTTTCCAATACATCGAATGTAAAATAATGTAGCACTACACTATTTGTAAAATGCCATCTACTACATGTATGCAAGCTGTTAAAAACATAACTGATGCTATTTTGAACAAAACACAATTCTGAATTATCACGTTTTATTTTTCAGATAACCAAGAACACGATGATGATAAAGTCATAGTGCTGGATGGCTAGACATCAACCATGGCAGTTATTTGCGACAGAAACATTTTGAGTCGTGGAAGAAAACATTTTATAGACACAAAGTAAACATTTCTTGTATTTACAACAAAGAGGAAAAAGTCATAAATATGTATTTTGTTTTAAGAAGCTTAAGATTTAATACGATTTTCAATATTAGATATACATATTACTCAGAACTATGACAACTTAATACATCGATAACCATTTGTTCGTAAAGCCATGTTACCAAAAAACGCGTGGAACGCTTGCCAAGTAGTTTGTGCCTGTGTGTATGTGTGTGTGTGTGTGTGTGTGTGTGTGTGTGTGGGCGAGTTTCTTAATTTTTACTTTACATTTTTTTGATAGGGCATTCAACTGGAATTTTAATTTATTGTTTTTTTTTTTTTTTTTTTTCTTATTGACGTTCTATTCTTTGAAATAACTGCATTTATTTCACGTGTTTTTCTGGAAAGCCTTAGTATTTTAGATGTAAACATACTAAATAAAATCCTTAACATTTAAGTCACATTATTTAACTAGCTGGTTAGCTTGACTGGAACCATATATACCATATGTTCGTGCCATTCGGTTTCGTCTTTTAGGAGAAATATCTGAGGCGACAAGTTTATTTATCAGAACCTGATATGCATGCTTTCACTGACGTCAATGTTATAATGATTTAAATGTGAAACATAAAAAATGTTAAAAAGTTAAAAGGAAAATGAAAGGCCATTTTAATAGATAATTGGAGCGAAAGAAACAAGAGGTTTTTCTAGCGCATTCACAGAGATTAAAGGAAAAGTCAATTAACTTTCTGTTTTGCAACCATTTAATTTCAATAAGATTTAAGATTCTTCCTTTTTCCGCTGGCAAGCGCGACTAGATTTTTTGTTCGATCTTCAAAACTTTGAATTCTGGGATGTTGCTCATCTTTCTTTTTTATTGTGCAATGTTGGTCTGCATCTCTTTCATCCTGTGTGATTTTAAACTTTTTCTATGCCCCCCATCCCCAATACCAAATGGTTCCCCGCTTCATCTTTTCAAGTCACATTAGCCAGCTAACTTTTTGCCTCATGCCTTCACCGGCATGAATCATTATCGTTTTCTTCATTTTTGCAGTAATAACGGAAAAAATAAGTGCCGTTTTAAATTCTAGAATGATAGAAATGAAGAATACTGCCTGTCACCTGTATCTCACTTGTGTTGTGTGTTCTTTGTTCGTTTTTCGTTTTAATTTGTTGGCCATGGTCTTGTCTGTCTTCCGACTTAACGATTTCTGTCTGCCCCTTTGGTGTCTTCCAATTCCTTTTAAAAATTGGATGGGGTAGAGTTTCATGCCCCAAGGCCCAAACAGGCCTTTTTATTTCAAAACCCTTCCTTATTATATATCAAATGGTTCCTCTCTGTATTACACTGTGACTGTCTTAGTTTGAAAATCTATTTGGAGAGCAATACCTTTAACCGCTTCAGGCCACATTTGTGGGGAACGCAATAAATAGGTATCGGCATTGCAGTCTGCGATTCGAGTACAGTGTCAATCTTTTTACATGAGTTTGATATTTTTTTCTCTATTTTAACTGCTAACAGGAAACAAATGGACAGGTTAAATTTTCATTCGCTTTGTAGAAATAAGAATCGATTCCGCAATTGACCGGAACAAACAACAGAAAGTGTTCATTGTATTGTGTCCATTTTTTCTATCCGCACCTAAATTTTGTTAACCTTAAAAACAATTATGATGTAATATTATATTGGCATTGTATGTGTAAATTTAAGTAAACTGAATTATTATTGGGCATTAAACCATTTGTTTATACTTGAAAATGTGTTCATTTTCTTATTTGTAATATGTCACTTTTAAACATTGTTATTGCTGACATAGTCTGTAAATATTCTGTTTTTATGTGAGGATAAAAGTAGGGGACAAGAGACAATCTTATAAGAGAAAGGGGCACCAGAAAGAACAGGAGCAAGGAATGTGCGTAGTCTTTGTCCACCGCCAGATGATGTATAAATGTACTCAGAAAAATATGTTAGTTGCTCAAGGGCTGAAATAATTCAAATAAAACTGTAAAGGAGCTCAAACACAATGTTACAATATGGTTGCTTGTTTGTGCAGTTCCTGTTTTAAGAGGTCATATTTGTATCAAAGACCTTATAAGACTATTGTCCTTTTAAAACAGGTCCATTCAACTTTCGAATATGGGAAAATGTGACCTTTAAACAAAATTGACTGCTTGACCAAGGTTGCTTTAAATTTTTTACTGTATATCATATCATTTTAAACGTGTTTTAAACGTTATTTTGTTACCACAAATAGAAGGGGAAGATTGAAAAAGATTAAACAAGACAACAAATGTATCGAAATATTTTCTTTTTATTGTAAATGGGATTGTTTGTAAATTGCAATATTGTCTTATAAATAAATTTACACATATTTGTTCGAATTTGTATGTTACCAACGTGTAGTTTTCTTCATGTCATGAATGTACAACAAAATACCCATTTGAATTTGATGCACTGAATCTGGCCATTTACTCAACAACACTGCTCGAGATCAAAAAAGGTATATATATCCGGTAAAAAATACAAAGAAAATTAGCTTACACATCAGATCCTAAAACAATCTTAATAAAAGGAATCTATGGGTTAACTCTGCATCAGAAGGAAGAGTTTAAAAAATTCATAATTAATTATTACGGATTTTTAAAGGCATTTCTGTAATGAATGATGCCAGGATATAAATTCTGACTATTGGACAGAGATTAACAGTGCACAACCTGTGACATACATCTGCTTGTAATAATCAATGTAGCATTATATGGCAACTTCGTTAATTGACAACTCGTCAGCAATGCTCGAGGTCAAAATGCGAAAAATCCGACAATAATTTCAGACAATTAAAAAGCGCTACCACCAAGATCTAAAACAATCTAAATAAACAGAAGCTCAGACTAAGCTAGGGGTTATATCTGCATCAGAAGGAAGAGCCTTAAACAATTATTGTATTTTTTACCTTTTTGAATGGAAAGTGTTGTGAACAATGCAAGGATAAAAATGCTGGCTTCTGGAATGTGAATTCCCACTGGGACTAACAGTTCACCAGCAAGCTGTATATATTATCAATTTTGTTTGAATTTTGAACAAGCAAAAACAGCAAAATCTTTTTCGATATCGAAAAAAAGGGGATATGGTGTAAATATTCATGACACAAAAAACTCATATGTACAAGTAAATTCCAAGCAAAGGAACAACGCTTTGATTGCTGTTCTTCATCTTAAAGTCACAGTGAGGCCTTCAACACGGAGTAAAAACTCGCACCTCACTTTAAGTTCAAGACGGCCCCTAGCACCGGTTTGAGCGGAATTCTTTGCTAGATGCTAAAATGTGTTTATGCTGTTTCAAGAGGACTTAGAACTTGAGTTTAAAATGTCCAAAAGTTTGTGATGGAATCAAATGTCTGGATTAAAACTCAAAGAGTCTCTTGACGTCTTTCTTGAAGTGGTTGAACAAATAAATTCAATTACAATGTCATAAAACAAGTGAATAAAATTTCCAAATAGTCTAGTCATTCATTTCTAAAAACCTTAGACTGTCTCTCATAGTGCACGGAAATAATAGATTAAGTCCGCAATTCACACTTTAGTACATAAATCACCTTAATAGTTCAAAAATCACATTAAAAGTCTTTTTTTTTTCTTGTGCGTCCGATTCGTCCTTCTCTAACATAGTTCATTATTAGATCCTAAATATTCAAGTTTTTTGTAATTTGTTTATGAAATACACAATTGGCATTTGGGTTTTACAACAATTAGAACCAAGTCCCAAGTAGCAGAAACATATTAATGAAACGATATATTAGTTTAAATAATAGATTACAAAAGATTCTCAATTAGCTATTTTTGGTTAAATTTTCCATTTGAGTAGGGCAGACATAGCTGATACTTGGTTTTTTTTATTTGAATACAATAGTTAAGATAATCGAAAGCACCAGTATTGCTTGGTATTCTACATCTGCACTGATACATGTATATATTATATTTAAAAGTCACAATTGTATGTTTCACCGTTTAAACTGGATCTAGAATATTTGGAATTCCAAAAAACAATATCTTTTGCTAAAATTGAAAATTATATCCACACCTTTGAAGATTTGTTTGAGAAAAATCTTAATGTTTTTGATATGTTTACACCCCCATTTATTTACAGTCATTTCCGGTAGGTAAAGCTTTTAAATTGGCCTAGATATCTGTCCATTTTTTTTTTTTTTGTGAAATAGCTGATCAGCTGAATCCATAAAAGGAATTCGAAGATACCAAAAGGTGCAGAGAGAAATAGTTAAGTCTGAAGACTGACATGACCAGGCCAAAAAAAATAAATAAAATAAAACGATAGACAAACATAGAACAAACGACTGTACAATGAAAACTAAAGCTGAAGTAACACGAATCATACAAAAACTAGGGTGAGTTCAGGTGCTCCGGAAGGGTAAGCAACTCCTGCACCACTAGTGACAAACGTCGTGTTACTCAGAAGAAAGCCGGTATATAGTCACAATCGATGTTAGCCCATCTCATCCTTGAATAAATTGTTTAAGTTTGCCTTGGAGATGTGGCATGATTGTCCGTGAGACAGCCATCAAATGTCAGTAGAATTTTAACTTCTACAGGTCCTATTACGGTCTTCAACAAGGAACCAGAGTTTTGCCTCGTGTCATGCTGTCCTGTAGATGATTTATACATCGATATGTACGATTTCACAAATATTTTTCATACCCTCATTTCGAACTCGTTCTCGGAGAGATGTAAGATACTGCTGCCTCCACCTTGCCCAAACGTTCTGAATTAAAAGGGATAGAATAATTGAAAGTTTATTCGTTGATGTTGTCAATAACTAAAAACTCATTTTCATCTTAAGCTACTATCTACGGTTGTCTTAATTCCTATTCTATGGTTAAATTAGACGGCGTCATTGGTTCATAATCTGTCAGATCCTATGACGCATACGTTCATAGGCTTAATAAAGCCTTCAATTCGATAACAACATTTTCGTTTTCATGTAGTCTGCCAATGTTCTTCCTTTTAATTGAACTTTATTGTCAATCCTATTAATGTCTCTCACTTTCTTTCCATACGAGTTTTTTTTTTTTATTTTAGTGACGATGACTTGGTACGAAACTCTATTTCCTTTGCTTTGTTGTGACATTATCAGAAAACATGTAATTTAGGTAACGATTATTTGCTTGAAATCTATCGAGCGACAGCATAAATGTCGGGTTGGAAAGATTTTTTTTCAATTTTGTGCTCCTCTCTAGTATTCACACAAGTAAAGAGTCAAATTTAACACATTTCCCTTTGTTCGTCTTTCACACTGCCTACCAATGCGAATTCGTTGTTTCTGTAACGTGCAACATGGAATCATGTATTTTGTAAATTAAAAATTTTTCACAATCATTGGATTTTTTTTACTTTTTAACTTGCTAAAATATTTGAATAAAAATATATTAACTTTACTACAAAGACCCTTCCGTATATTGTTACTTTGTGACTAATTATAAATGACTGAACTGAGAAATAAAAAGCTTTCCGAGTGAGGTTCATGTAATAGAAACAGATGGTACCGGTACTTGAGTGATATAAACAACAGTTGTCATGGTTTTGTGTTTCTTTGTTAACAATTATACATAATAATAATTAGTTAATGTATAAAAATATTGTGAAATTTCATATTTTAATATTCTTTATTAACATCGCTTGGTCTAATGGATCAAAATACTCCCTAAACCTATTTCCGCTGTAAGTTCCGTTCCGTTACAGATTCGACCTTCTCCATTCCTCTATATCTTCCATCACCAATTGGAGTATATACAAGTTTTGTAATGACAAATTTATAAAGCAATATCATTAAGCATGTATGAAAATCTCATCACAAAAGGAAATCACAGACTGAACTTAAGTCAATTACTAACCGACTAACGCTAAAAGTATTTACATTTTGTGCAAACATAAATAAACGTAAAACTCTCCTAGAACACAAACTACAATTTCGTTATATATATATATATTTATTTCATTCACCGCAAAAATTTGGCACTAAATCGTTGTAAATAGTTCTACTCCCCTCTCGAATGCAAGCTGACACATGGAAATATCGTTAGAGATGGAAATTAAGTATATTGATATTATTAAACTCTTCAATAGTTTTAATTCATTTGTTATAAAATAATGGTAATTCAGAATTTTGCCCACATAATTTTTTTCTTTAGATTTCGGATTATTTATATTTTTATAATTTTTTGTATCAATCTCCTGATCTTGAAAAAGGTTAAAATAACCAATAATAATCACTGATTGATTATTAAACTCTTCAATAGTTTCAATACATTTGAAATGATGGTGTATTGGAATTTGGTTCATTTAAATTATTAAGTTTAACCTTTTTTCCATCTATAAATATTACCAAAAAAATTACGTATCCTTGACTGTCTTTCTTGGTTTTTTTAAATTTTGTATTCAAAAGTATTTTAAAATATAATTGCAGCTCCTCTTTGATTTGATGAAAAAGAATTAAAAATACAGTCTCCTCCCTACTGACTGGATATAACATGTTCATCACTCTCAATGAAATAGGTGTTTTGCAAACAAAGAATATACCCAATTTTTAAAAATTTTTATATCGAAAAACACCAATTCTCTTCTCCACTGAATTTAAACATTGCAGTTGTATCAATAGTGTCCTTTTTTGGTAACATCTTTAGACAATTTTTATTCCAAAACATATCGTTGTTTGAGAGCCTTGTGAACATAAGTTAAAA
>JAULBM010311280.1:0-14088 GCA_032357055.1 Geukensia granosissima | reverse complement strand
CAAAATGGCCGCCATGGCAAAACTTAGTTTAACATTGAACCCTATGGGAATTTCACATTTTCATCTTCTTCTCTGAACCAACTGTAGAGATTTCAACCAAACTTTGCAGAAATGTTAATCAGTTGATTAATTTTTTTTAGCACATACGTGAGGAACAGCATAAAAAGTTTGTACGAGATAAAAAGAATTACGAGTCATTAGACCATTTGATTAAGTCAGGAACCAATTGTAACACTGCAAAGTTTTTACAAGGAGTCCTAGCTAAACATCTGAAGAAAGGCAGAGAAACTTGGTAAGGACATTCTATTAAAATGATGTGGTAGGGAAAGGTCTAAAAGTAGTAAGCCCTGTATTGGTCAAATTTGTGGTCTTTTTTTAGAAGGCCCTGCCATCAGCATTTGTGTCCTAGCTAACACATGCTTTTAATAATTTTAGACAGTAATGTTGGGTTTTTTCCCAAGGATTCCTTATAAAACCAGTCACCCAAAGCGTTTTTATATTAAATGGGTCAAAAAAGGCAATATTGCAAGAGATGAGAAATTTTTAAGTAAATGAAATATATAGTTCATGATGTTTTGAATGCCGATAAGCCAAATAAAAAGATAACAATCAGGAAATTTTAAAACTACAGTGTTACTGTTCTCGAGATATAAGGATCAAAGGTCAAAAGTTCAATTTTGCATGATAAGGAAAACATTTTTCATACAAGTTTCTGTCAAAATTATCCTTTTTGAAAAATGCAACATAATTAACTTAGTTTGGGCAATAAATGGGTCAAAATGATCACTCATGTAATTTAATGTGGATTTTGAAACTAAATCCTACCAACCCACATCCATTTAAATTTATACCCTCGATAATTATTATGATGACTGATCTGATATTTTGTTGAACAGCAAGCAAGGAATACTCTATAAGTATTTGAGGATTGCAATTTTCATGGAAACATATCTTCATACCTCTTTGCAGCCTTAAATTTATTATAGGGTTATTGCACAAATATTGGTGAATATTGTCCCAAGTAGAATATTTTATTGCACGAGCTTGCAAGTGCAATTAATATTCTACGAGGGAAAATATTCATCATACATTCGTGCATAACCCTTTTATTGTATGGCAAAACCGTAAAAATGCTAAAAACATCATTTTCAACCTCAATGATCTCGCTTTTTCAGAGAAATATTGCACCGTGGGTAATAACGTGAAATATTGCACGCTTACGTTTGGTTACATTCTACATGAAATATAATGTTGCCATACAATAGTAGCATTTATTGCTTATATTATACTTATTTTTATACACAATTTAACATTTCCTAAATACAAATTTTTGTGGTAAAATCAATCTGTGATGATAGCGATAAAAAAAAACAGTGTGAATATTGCTTCTTCTAGTGCAATACATTTGTTACATCTTAATTGATTGAATTATGTTACATGTAAAATTCACAATCTATTTGCTGTTATTAAGATGAACTCATATAAAAATCTGCCAAATTGCTGCCAATCAATTTATTTCTTGTCAAATGTAATAAACTACATAAAATATTGTAAATACCTGAAAAACTATTTTTAGAACAATTTTATTCAGATTTGAAGGTTACACTACTAATGTCAGTAGTTCACATTTCACAATGAAAGTGTTCAAGAGACATCTATGATGTTTCCTGCAGAAAATGTCCATAAAATTTCGTGGAATTTCGTTTTAAGGGTAATTGATATAAATCAAAGTTTTGAATGACAATGGGCATTTATATGGAGATAACTGTATTGTATTTTAAGCTCTTTTTACAGTCATGAATATCAGTTACCTGCCTCTTCTATGTGTTGCCTGGTGAACTAAATTTGTGGCTGTAAAATCCACTATTTACCTCCTCAATGCTTAAATACAATAAAATTATCTCATGATATTACAATTATGCTTTTTATGGTGGTTCTTAAATCTGTGACACTTCACTTTAAAATGGTATTCATAAGCTTGATATTTGCTTTGTTGGTTAAATTTCACAATATTTAAATTTGAAAATTTTAATTATGATTAATCTGAAAAGAAACAGTTAAGTCTGAGCATTATATCTTGAAAAAGACCTTAAAGATATTAAAACCTAAAGGTGAATCGTAAAATAGAATTGAATTTATATTTCACAAGGATTAACACAATATACATGCATAAAGAAACTCATAAAAGGAAATTGAAGACACCAAAGGGGCAGACAGAAATCATCAAGTCAGAAGACAGACAAGACCATGGCCAACAAAATGAAATGAAAGACAAACATAGATCACACAACACTACACTGAAAACTAAAGCTTGAATAACACGAACCCTTCAAAAACCAGGGTGAATTCAGACTTTAATATTTAAACATAGCTTTTGTTTATATATTTTCAACAGTGTCCAGGTGGTTTAACATTAATATGTATTTTTTTTATTTAGTGAGGACATAGATGTTTCTATCCCAGAAGCCAAACAATGGACACCAAGGAAATCTTCTGTAGCCAAGTTATTGATGAAATGTCAGCGACAAGGTCAAAATGAAGAACAAGCAATGGAAGTAATATGCTCTAAAGATGTTAAGAAATCTAGAAATGTGAAAAGCAAAGAAAACAATTCAACAGAATACATTGAACAAATTGTTATGGTTAAAAATGAAAAAAAATCAGAAAAGCACAAACATTTAAAAGATATTAAACAGACGAAACATGAACAGTTGAGTCAAACATCCGGAGATTCTGCCAAAAATGATATGATTCACCCTGCATCTCCAAAACTAACACCGAGATTAAGAAGTAAAAGTGTTGTGGAAGAAGGAGGTAGTCAAAAAGAAAATTTGGTAAATAAACTGGGAAATATGACAGTTAACAGTCCAGTACAGATCAGCTTGTCATGTTTAAATATGAATACTTCTTGCTTGGACACTAGTATCAATTCTGTTGTAGAACCTCCATTGTATAAGTCCAATGCTAAGGGAGAAAATGAAAAACAAATTGCTATCAAAAATTCTCAGCATCCAAGTGAAAAATGTGAAAAAAATAATAGCACATGTGTTCGACAGGAGATAAAGGAATCAAAGATAAAGGGAGTTAATTCAATTGATAAGGACTCCAATAAGATTGAAACTGATGTAATAAAAATGGATGTTGATAATCGTGGTAATTTAACTGGAAAGACGAGAAGAAATCCAATAAAAAATCAACACAAAGATAAAATTTCTGAAACACATGATGAAACAACAAAAAAGGCTGATCTTCCAGAAATCGAAGCACTTGACAATTCTCTAGAACAAAAAATGGATGTTGAGAACCATTATGTTCCAAGGGTGGTTAAAAATTTCTTTGTTCAACAGCAGTCTCCTAACAGAGTTGACTGGGGTGTGCAAAATTCTAATGGCAAAACAAAAGATGATAAAGTTGCTTCTAAACGCTGGTCCCAGAAACTCATATCATACACTCAACTATCAAAAAAAGGTCTTACAGAAAGAAATAGGACTGATGAAGTTGATCACATTGTTCAAGATCCGATTTCTGAAGGTACGATTGAAGTAAATGTCGGAGGAGTAATGAAAAAGAAAACCCCTGAGAAACTACTTAAAGACTTGACAACCAAGTATTGTGAGGATAAAACAATATATTTAAATCTAAGTGGAGACGAACTGTCAAAAATAAGTCCTGTTCGAAAAGACAGGATGTGTAAAAGATCTTTAGTTGGGAATCTGTCTCCATCCTCAAAGAGTAGAAAGACACTGCCATCAGATAAAATTAGTGATATTTATGATTTTAAGGATTCACCTCCTAAAAATAAAGACATTTATGAATTAAGCAGTGAGTTGAGTTTGATTGGAAAAGAGTCTCCTAAATTGAATAGAAAGAAGAAAAAAACACCTTCATCAGCAATTAGAACTAATCATATAAAGAAAATAAATGCTGAGAGTCCTAGAAGTGGCATCAGTACAACTCCTAGATCAGCTAAGAGGAAAATGTGGAGGAAACGAAATCTGACACCAAATGATAGAACCGACATCTCAGAATCTAGAGAAAGCGTTAAAAAATTGGAAAAGTTGAAACTGCCTGTAGGAGACACAGAATCTGTTAAAGTCAATCCCAGATCAGGACGTTATGTTCATAATCAAAGTTTAGAAGCAGGCAGTTCTGTAGGCAGTATTAAAAACTCACCAATTTTAAATAAGAAAAACTCTGTGCATAAACTTAACAATAGAAAAAGCAGAAAGGATAGAAAGTCTTGTGTAATGGAAGTGGATGAGGATTCATTTAAAACAAGTAATTTGGCCAGTGATATTAATCAAGGAAGACTGAACAAACAGACTAATGTGAACATAGTATCCAATCTTTGTCACAGTAATGTTTCTTCACCCAGATCCCTTCAAGACATTATAACAGAAAGAAATCAAAACCAAAAAGTTCCTAAGTCTTCAGAAAAGTATGATGCAATTAAACGATTAAGTCCTTCAAAACCGTTTTATCCTGAAAATAGGAAAAGTGTTGATTGTAAAGTTAATGAAATCACAGAAACAGAAAGAACACCAAAGAAATCACATAGAAAGTTATCAATGCATGATTCTGGTAAAGGTTCAAGCCGAGAAAAATCACCTTCAAAGAGATTAGTTTGGAAATCAGCTAGTGTGGACGACAAAAAATCAAAGAAAGTAAAATTGAATACAAGTTGGGCTTTGCTTAGTGATCGCAGTGTAAACAAACTATTAGCAAGCGAAGATGGAATTAATGAACAGTTTGAAGGATTTTCTCAGGAGGACCTATCAGCGGATAGTAGTTTAGATAGTGATGCTTCTTTTGTTGAAACAACTGAAATTCTTATTGAAGAAAATTCCCATCAGGAATGGGTGATGGATGAAGTCATGGCTCAGCATGAGGACAGCAATGATATCCATGACCTGGTACCAGTTTTTACTTCTCCGGGGAAGAGGTCCGACTCCTCTTGGGGTGATGCATGTGATGACTTTATTGATTCTCAGTTCTCATTTAATACCTCACATACAAAGACTACCAAGGAGTTATTTTCTAGTCCAAGAATTTTAGGAATGTCTTCACCAAATAAAAGAAAAAGACTTGAAAGTATTGATGAAGACAAAATATTGAGGACTCCTCAACGGAAAAGGAAGAAAAGGAAATTGGTGGAAAATGGCATAGAAAAAGTAGATAGTGAAATAGAATTCAATCACTTAAGTCCACAGAAAATAAAACAAAAATTTAAAATTAGTCCTGTGAAGAATATTAATGAAGAAACTGTATTCTCTTCAAGTCCAATAAGACACTGCCAACAGACTTCAACGCCTTTTAGGTTTGTTCCCACAGAAAAATATAACGCAGTATCCAAAGACAGTAATAAATCAACTGTTAACTCTGTGAACTTTAAGTGCAAACAGAGGAAAACATTCACAGACACGGTGATACATAGAAGTAAATCCAAGAAAGACGTCTCACATTTAGACCATGATAAAGATAGGGCAAAAGGAAAGAAGAGAAAGCATTCTAGGTCTAAAAAAAGCATATGACTTGATTCCTTTTATATTTATGTAATTTGTTCTTTTTCTCCCTACTATTTCTAAACTTGTTTGTCTGTAGTAAGTGTCTGTCAAATAAATTTCTTTTTTTTTCATGAAATAATACACAGAGATCTTGTATTGTTCCTTTGAATTGATTTTAAAAAGTATTTTGTTTTGACTTATGGTAGTCTGATATGATATATGATACATTTAGAATAAAATATTCAATATAATAGACTTAAAAAAACAATCTTTTAAACATCCCTGAATCACAGTGACTTGCATATTTAATTAAGAATGGAAAAAGTCCAAACATTTTATTTTTCTGAAAAAAGATGTATTTATTTGTCAAAAAATGTTTAATTTTGGTAGTAATCACATTTTTGCTGAGATTTCTCAGTTATAGACAAGTATTTCCATACAGTATTCCATGTATTAAAACACCACTACCACTATAAAGGACAAGGTTCATTAAGGCCCATTTTTGGCCCAAGAATTTGGCTAAAAAATGAAAATTGGCTAATATCTCTTATTTTATATTTTTTGTATTGAATAATGTAAAGTTACTTATAGTCTTCTGATTTCTATGTTTCAATTTTAATCATGGTTAAGTTAAGCCACAAATCCAAAGATAGGGTGAATGCAATAGGTTACCTGTATACTGGCTTAAGTTGAATCAGATTAAGTCAATCCAGATAAAATTTAGACTAGTGTGAACAGGCCCTTAATCTTAATTTTGGTTGGCAGTATGTTTTAAACTGATCAAAATACTATTTCTTGGTAAAAACTGATACTGAATTTATTACTGGACATGCACAGATGATTACTTATGAGATTATGTTTATAACAGAATATTGTGACTGATTAAGATTTTTTTTAAGCTTACAGGTCAAGATTCTCTACAACAAGATTTAACAAAGACCTTTAAAAGAGTTACCTATCCCTCTGTTATAAACACCCCTGTTTGAATGATTAAAATTGCTTGGAGTAATATTTGTTCACCTTCCATCAAGGAATCATTTAAAACAAACCCCATTCAAATCAGATGAATAATAAAAAAGTTCAAAATTTGAAGATTGGCCAAAATTTTAACAAATTTGACTCAAAAATTGTAAGAGATAGCAAAATTCTGTTGACATACCACTGAAAGCTCTCACTGAGAGGAATCAAATAAAAAAATCCCATCAAAATCAGACGAAAAATAAAATTTTACCATACCCCAGAAAATGACATTTTTGGGCCATTTGAACCCCTTTTTTTAAAGAACTGTAAAAGATACAAAAAAATGCTTGGATGACTTACGGTTTTAAAAATAACAAAATACTCATCCATTCAAAACACTGCAGCTTTAATGTACAGTAATTACTCATTAAACAATAACTATTGATTTCTTTAAGAGAGCAATTTCCACCAGTAATACAAATAAAGGGAAAAAAAATCATCCCATTGTCATTTGACCTAATGCAAACGAACTCAACCATACAATGAAAGATTTTTTATAAATTATTTAAACAATTTATTGTTTTGAAAAAAAAGGATTTCATATCACAGACCTTTTGGTAATTTATTAAATTAATAATTGATGAAATTTTAGTTATGGCAAATTTACCTGTGAAGTTTTGACAAATCTGTATAAACCTTCATTCACAGCAATCAATCTTAAACTAGTTATTAGATTTTTGTAAATGCTGTTTTGTTTTCTTTCTAAAATCATATTATACGTGTTTTTGGTTTACTATATAAACATGCACTATGCCATTGCTACAGTTTTTTGCAAATCCTTAGTTGCACTTTCACAGAATCTTTATTATATAATTATTTTTTATGTAAAATCCTGGTTTTTGGTTGGTCTAGAAACCTAATATTTATTACAAATACAACGTTGATTGTAATGACCATGCATTTGTCAAAAACTACCCCCTTCACACACAAATGCTTGTAAAAATCTAGGTCATAATTGCATTTTAGCAAACTTGGACATTCAGTAAAATTAAACATAAATGTCATGTCATGTCAGGATTGTTGTGAAAATACATGTCTCAGTGGAATCTTGGTCTGAATGATATTAGGGATTTCCTATAATAAAACAAAGAATTTGCAATTGTTGCACAAGAAAGAGCTGAGGATTTAGAAATCAATTGCTCAGATTCTTTTTAATTTGTTAAGCTGACTTCATCCCTTTTTGAAAGCAAAATTGCTTACCAATTAAATATTTTATATTTATTCCTGGAATAGCCCAAATTAAAAATTTTTGATTTTACTCAAAAAAATTATTTTTTATCTAAATGCATGATATTTTGCTACCTTTAGTGGACAATGAACACTTGTCTTCAGAATATAAATAATGGGTGATATTTTAAAATAGCAGTTAATTTAGCCACACAAATAAAATCCCGGAAATACTCCTGCATGCATGTAGCAAACATTTAAAACTGTTTATTGAATCCAGTGGGTACAAATTAGTGCATTGTCTAAACACCATTAAACTGTAATGATTGGTTATATAACACCAGGAAAGGATCGGGTTCCGTAATCTAACACCTCCGAAAAATAACCCGTTCAATACTCTGTATGACAATCTGTAATTTAACTCAATAGGGGTATAATTACAGGAAAATCAACTGCAAAAACTACCATAAAATTCACACCTGCCGAATATTTATCATATAAACATGTTCTAACTGTGGCAATTTTATGTTTGTTTATTAAAATTTCAATCACAACATGCCATTGATAAATGTAATAAAATTTGTTCCAGTTACTTTGATAAATGTGTCCTTAAAAATTATTAATTCTAAAATTCCACTGTGGTGAAATAAGGGTCAAGTTTTAAATAGTTTTTTTACACTACTTACACTACAAGAAACTGGCCAGAAATCATGTTATGAAGGTACAAAATGTCTCTGGTGGCCAAAAATGTGTCAATTGTCAAGTCTACAACTAAATTTTTTGTACACCTCATGCAACGGGTCAAGAAAATAAATTAAATCCTAAGCCTCTGTAGTGTCATACAAGCCCTGATACTGCTATGGGAAACTATATACCTAATAATTATATAAAACATCCAAAAATGAAAGGGCTTTATCTTCATGCAATGTTTCAATGTTTCAATATTGAAGAAGTAATGTATGTTTTTAAGACATATTGAGGAGATTTTATGGTGGATATTTATTTATATATTGTTTTATCATGTTATTAATTTTGTAGTTTTTGTTGCATTGCTATATATACTATAATTTTTTTGTATGATGTCTGTAGCACCTATACTGCCTAAGTTGCAGTACACTTGTCTTGTCTTATATGATAGGGCACTACACTACCCCCTCCAATACAAAATGCATGATTTTCCTTTAATTTGTGGCGACAATGCCCAAATTGGACCAATTTTTACCTTATGATGCCCAAAACTAAAATATCTGCATCGATCCATGGTTAAGGAGCCTGCATAAAAATTGTGGAATCAAGACTTAATCTGGTTTAACCCATTAATATTTGAATTGTTTGTGTTGCAGTAAACACTTCAAAGTTCAAAGTTCGGCAGTCCAACATTTTTTTAAATTTGTAACCGCTTCAAGTATTATATACATTTTGTTTACTTATATATCAGCAATGTGCATATCTAATTCTGAAAACATCAGAAGCACTTCATAAACAGAACAGGACATACTGTTATTTAACCAGGAATTTAACATCAAGAGTTCAAACATACATGAACATTTTTTCAATAGCAAATTTAGAAAAAATTGGGGCAGGTCCTTTAGACATTGGGAAGGGGAAATGAGAATCTCACAGTAAACTATAAAATGGCTGAGATTGTGCAAACTGCTACAAAAATCTCCCAGGTCAATAAGAGGTTAAAGAAAGTGATGACACCAGTGATTATGAAACTCTCACCTGAGAAACCAAGCTAGCTCTGTATGCTGCCAGTTGCTTTAAGTACTCCTTCTTGGCAGTTTCTGTCTTCTTCTTGTATACCTGTTATAAAGAAAATTTTGAAGTGGTAAAGAAGAGTCTGTCCAAATAACTTTTGTAGTGGACCATTCAAGGATTATTTACACAACAGAGTGAAACCTGTATGTACTGAACCCTTTTTGGACTTAAAGAAATGTTTGGTTTAGACAGGTGTTTGGTTAAGGCAGTTTAAAACAAATGAACACTTGTATAAAGGGACTTAAGACTCAGTCTGGTAAAGACAGGTTTTTGGTTTTCTCAGTGTTAGGTTTAGACAGGTTTTCACTGTATATCATTCCAATCAGAGTGGCAGTTTCACTTTGGCAAGTTAAGTTAAAATTTTGCTAAAATGTCATTACTATGCATGGAATATTTTCCCATCCTCAATATGCAAGGGACTGCCTGGATGGTGTAATGGTTAGCATGTTCACCTCGAGTGCGGAAGGTTGTGGGTTCTTTCCCCTGCCAGGTCAAACCAAAGACATTAAAATTGGTTTTTAAATTCTACGGTCATTTGGTGGGTGGCTGTCTCATCTCCTATTTTTATATTTAAAAAGCAGGGTTCATTCATCATCATCATCATTCATTAATATGCTCTTGTCTTGGATATGCATGAAATATTTGCCTTTGAACACACTATTCAATCAATCAATTAATGAATATGCATGAGTATGTATTCATCATGAATATGCAATGAATACTTGCTGCTGAAACCACAATTATTTTATTCATTTTTTAATATAAATATTGGATTGCCAATATAAAACATTTTTTATTTGACATGGATCACCAATTTCCTTACAAATGATAAGGGAGATGAATTAATTAGGTCTGTGTGACAGATTTGTCAGATTATTTGATGGATGAACTCTCAAATCATTTATCTTGTCTGGTTTAACATCCAATTTCACAGAAAAAGTGTGAACACATTTTTTTTAATTCCTGTATTTTTCGGACTCAGAGGTTTGACTTTTTCTTTAAAATGGATGACTCCCTGATATATCCCTGATATAAGTCAACAGGGGTAATACAGATAT
Organism: Geukensia granosissima; assembly: GCA_032357055.1. NCBI lineage: Eukaryota > Metazoa > Mollusca > Bivalvia > Mytilida > Mytilidae > Geukensia > Geukensia granosissima. Next base: position 3,578 of record JAULBM010311280.1, on the reverse strand, counting down.
AGACCTATAATCCACATAGACAAATCACTTATTCACACTGGGAGTAAGAAAAGGGAATTAAAGTATCCTTTTAAAGTTTATTAAAATTTGTTAAAAATTGATGATTTGTGTTTTGGGGTCTAAAATCAATGTGCAAAAAATACAAAATATTTATTTTGATTGAGGCTTGTGCTCTATGTTTGATCTACCCAAATATAGCCTTACATCGACATTTTTGTCATTTTGGACTCAAAATCTGGTTTCATCCAAATTTGACTACCCTGTTTAATATAATTCATCAACATTTATCAAAAATATGATTAATTTCCAGTTTTGGGATACCTTCCAATTTATATTGTCACAATATTTAAAACAGATGTGAAAAGCTCTGATTTTGGAGGCCAAATACTGCCATTTTTGCATTCAGTCCTTTGTCTACTTGACCTTATTTAATTCAGAACACAAAATGAAAGCAAACTTCTATTTTTAACACATATTATTATTGATGGTGATAACTGTGAATAATTCATTTCTGCTGATGATTAATCATAAAATTCCACTGATAAAATTATATTTTTAAAGTAGAATATTTCCAAACACATATATCTCAGATTTATTGTCAGAAATTATCTCCCTTGAGGAATTCCACAATATAATTTTTGATTAAAAATCTATGAATGACAATGGTGTAATCTCCATAATATTCCAGCACATCTAATTCCGGTCAGTGACAAAAGGCAGGCTATCAGCCTTACAATATCATTCAATTATTAATAAAATGTTAAAATGGTTGGAATTTCATTCTGTTGTTGTTTCAGATCAAATACAGAAAGATTTTTATCAACATTACCGGTATCTCTTTTGAGTATTCTTTTAAATAATAAAAAAAGCTACTGTAGAGTTTGTTTGGTTTGATTTATTTATTTGATTGATTGATGGTTGCTTAATGTCCAGTGGCAAATATTTCATGCATATGGATGAGAACAAGTTCAACATTTATCAATATTGAAAAGGGCATGGGATGGGACACAACAGGGCAATGGTTTTTGACTGCCACTTGAAAAAAGAGAGTGATGGGTAGGAACTGAAAATTTAGCCTTTTGTAGCGGCATAAACCTACTCTTTTTAGAAAACTACAAAAGGGGTCTTTTACGTGCAAGGAGTGTGCCACTTTCCAAACATGTCACCCACTTTTTGTATTATAACCTGGCAATACCCCCAACAAGAGGGCCTCCCCTATCTGCAACCTGGGGCTCGTGCTGGGTTAGCTTTGTGGGTCATGCCCTGTAGACCGCTCCAGTGCCCAGATTTATTTATTGACAAGAAATTAATATGAATAACACTTGCATAGAGATTACCCAAATTATGGTGCACTGTATTACAAGAGAAGACCGGTGAACTCAATGAGAACCACCAGCCTTAGGATGGTAAATAATGCATTATGGGTAAAATGCACCCTTTTTGAATGGAAAAAACTTCTAAAAAGCGCAAGCTTGCATAATATACAGTTTAAACCCAAAAGTGCAGATAACTTTCAAACATTGCCACTTCAGGTGTGTAATATCCACAGGCATTTGTCTCAGTAAAATAATCAACCTAAATACCTTTATACAAAGTTGACTACCTTGTGTTGTAGTAAGGTATATAGGATTTTTTTTGGACTGAGACAAAAGTTCCTGTGGTAAAACCTACATTTGTTAAAAAAATCTAATTTGAGCTTTAAATTTTATGAAATGTTTACCACTTATCATTGAATATCTACATTTAATTTTTTTCCTGATTCATTAGAAATTATTATTTTATAAACTCACAGGTCAATTTATATTGTAATATACTGTAATTTGGACACTATAATCTCGTTTTATGGACATTTTCCCCATAGACTAAATAGGGAAAAGCCTCAATTTTAAAGAAAAAGTTTGACATATAGGTAATCCAAAACATATGGTAGATTTGTTCTTTTAAGTCCAAATTTTTTCTAAAAATTATAAATTCAGAATTATTTCAGTACATTAAATTAAACTGTATTATTGGTGATATCATCAAAAATCTTATTAGAATAGCTTCAGAACAGTTATTATTGAAAACCACAGGCTCTATTGAGCTTGTATGCTCACAAAGTAAAATAATTTCATGCTTAATATAAACAGCTGAAAGATGCATATAAGAACAGGCTTACTCTCTGAAAATTTCTGTTGTTTATAATTTCTTGGTATCTGTTCTAGTTTTTCAAGACAATCACCAAAGGGTGCTATGATAAGAAGAAAGTTCAGCTATGGCAACGATGTTGTCTGGCAGACAACACCATATAAAATTCATAAAGGGCACCATCAAAGGACCCTTCAACCTAAACTTGTTTCTAACTAGCTGGGTAATTTCAAACAAAAAAGTGGATTTGGAAAATATCACTTAAAAAATTTTTCAGTGAATTTCTTTTATGGTCCAATGTTAAAATTATTGCATTGTGCAGGCAACTTAAGTTCAGTATTGGACCATCCAATGATCTAACAAGAAGATTTGCAAAATTTCAGCTAATCAGAACAATTTTTGCCTCTGGCTACATTTTTCACTTTGTCTTTGATCAACAAAAAATTTTTAAATCAGTAGACAACATTACTACCAAGTTTAGTTTCAATGGGTAAAGAAATTAAGGTGAAAAGGTCATTAATAAAATGAAAATAACATAGGTTCAGACTTCCAATGTTAAACTATCTCAAGTTGCACAATATTGGCAAGTTTTGTACAAGATTATCATATGATCATTCCTACAACATAACAATTAAGATGGCTCTGCAGTTTCTGAAAAAAAATTTCAAAGTTTCAGCTAAACAGAACACTATGTGGGGTCTGACACCAATGCTATAATTTTGATCATCGAAAGATACAGAACTTTGTATAGTACCATCCATGAAACATTACTTCCAAGTTTCATTCCTTTACAACTGCATGCTTCAGAGGAGAAAATTAGAAATGTTACAGGTTACCAACTGATTTGTGTAAGGACTAGAGACACAAGTGATGGCAAAAGCTTACATAGCCTTTTAGGGCAGATGGGCTCAAACAGTGGTTTATTTGAGTTCAATGGGATTTTTTCTTACGATTATCTTCACATTTAATTGATTAAATTTTGCTTAAAGTCCAGAAGCAAATACTTCATGCAAATTCAAGAAGAGAGCACATTAATGAGTGCTGATGAATAAGCTCTGCTTTGAACTAGATCTACACATGAAGTAGAATTTTTAAAGTACTATTGAATTAGCTCATGAGAGCAACAGTCTGCAGGGAGACATGCCACTTTACCCAGGCACATTATTCTGACTCTGGACTGACCATCAAATTGATGCACATGCTTAATGGATAAGCAGCAAATACCAATTTTTAATATTTTTGGTTGCACCCAGTCAAAGATCAAACCCGCAACCTTCCCCACCCTCATTGAGCGCCCTAACCATTACACCATGGAGGTGGTTTACACTTAGTTAGTTACCAAATATTTAGAAAACAAAACTAAACTAAAAATGCTGACTTACATTTTTATGCTCAGGATCTAAGCCGTCCCACATCTGGGCCACTATTTTAGAGACCTCACCAAAACTTGC
>JAULBM010311250.1:0-14091 GCA_032357055.1 Geukensia granosissima | reverse complement strand
TAACTTGTTTCCGTCCTGAATATGCATGAAATATTTGCCACTGGACGTTAAACAACAATCAATCAATCAATCAACTTTGTGAACAGTTTTTCCGATCATGAATATGGTTTTGGAGACTAACTCCTTGTGTGCGTCAAAAAATAAAAAATCCTTTAAAATATTGCAAAAACATTTAGAGCTGTATAACACACTAATTCGCAAAATATAGTGAATTGTTTTGTGTTGAATTTGGGTTTACGATGATTGTTGTAACGTTATCTGAAGGAAAGGGTATAGATTAATAACAGCCTGCGGTAGAAAAACAGTAAATTTCAATTAAACACTAACAGTTTTACAGATATATCTTGAATCAAGTTTGAAGTTATAAAATCTGACTGATATATAATGCAAACACAGATGTAAATGATTTTGATTAAATTGCTGTCTTACCTCTGCGCCTGCCTTTCTCGTTAATCAATTATAAAGTAACTAAATCAAAACATGTAAATTTTGTGTATTGCTGAAGTTAATTTTGTTTTCCTTTGATGTATTAATATCAGATTTATCTTTGATATAAATATCAATCTACAAATGTTGTCAGGAAACAAAGAAAATTTAATGAGATAGAAATCTATCAATCAGGAGACGGATCGTTGCCGAAAAAAAGAAACAGAAAGAAAGACAAACAAAATATACACAACTAAAGCTAGAGTAACAAGAACCTTATAAAAACAAGGGTGAGCTCATGTGCTCCGGAAGGGTGACCAACTTCTACTGAATAGCACCGGTCGTGTTACGCATTAGACAAAGCCGATGTTGTTTATCTTGAAAAATCAAACATATTTTTTGAATATATAAAATGATTTTCACGCATTTAAATTTTTAAAATCATCGATGTTACAACAGATCACATGTTAAAATAATAAATTTTTTGCATTTTGTCATTCGGAGAGTATTTTATAATGCAGATTTCTTCTCCTTGTTTTGTCATAGAGAAGAATCATTAAAAATCTTTAACATTTAGCATTTGCTTTTAACACTTGGAAAGATACGTAACATTTACCAGATTGCAAAAGTGTTTTCCAGTGCAAAATTCAATTTTCAAACTGGAGGCAGTCACAGAAAAAAGCAATTTGTTTCACTATTCCATTTTTTGTTTAGAAAAGTGGCATAAAATAAAACATTTTAAAGTGCATTCAACCTGAAAATGAGATTTATTGTGTAATGGTCTTTCAATATAGCAACATGATGTTAATGCTCTGATATATTGGGTTACTACACTTCACATGGTATCGAACGATGATCTTTAATATCCTTTTGATAACGTTGATATCTTGACGTATTTTTTCTAAATTTCCGTAACTGAATTACACTTTTTACATTAAATTGCTAATTTGTCTGTTATCACGAATACATTTTCAAATTATATTTATACCGACAATAAAGGAACAATGAAAATCCTCTCGTGGACCCCTGAAAGATGTTGCATGTTTAATCAAAATAATCTGTAGGTTGCAGTAAATGTAATAAACAAGAAAGCGGACTTTCTATTACTTCCATGCTTCTTTTTAAATTTGGTATGAAATTACGGAAACTACTTCATTCATTTAGTCTAAGGAAAATCCGAAATAGATCATTCACAAGCAATAAATACATGTTTGGTGTCTCAATTTCCCAAAAAATGTTTCATTACAAAATGTAATTTAAACATTTTGTGAGGAACTATGGCCATTGTGCACGGAATCCGTCTGTTATATTTAAAAAAAAAATAAAATATAACGATAAATCGTACTGAAGCAACCGCTAATTCAAATAATGGAAAAATTCTTTCTGCGGCAATTAAATTAGACTAGAGAAATCGGTGAGAACTACAGCATATATTTACGATAATGGAAAAATGATAATATTCAATACCAATTCACTGAAATACTAATAAAATGAAGTAATTATAAATGCACTTTTATGGAAATATGTCTATTTATAACATAAAATCATTTAGCAGGTGACCGCCTTGTATGTCTGTTATGTTATGGATTCTGTTGAAAATTTAGTTAATGTCATTTTGAATATAGAAAGTTGTACTGAAATGCCCTAATTATCCATAACTCTTGAACAGTTTTCCATTTGTATGCATTAATTTTCTTCTCCAATATACAGTAATTTTTATTTTTGTACAGTCTTCTACTACGCAACTAACACATTTAATGTGCGACAAATTTCATTATTCTGTGAGAATTTAATACCAATCTCTGTCTTAAGCATTGAAATGCTTCGGAAAGTATAACACTTAGTAGTTGCCCCAGTCGTGGGATTTGGCTTCCCATTTCGGTTTGTTTGGATTTGAGTGCTTCATTTGCAAGTTATATGTTTTTTGACTTCCTATGTTTTCGGTTCTAATGATATTGTAAGAGGTTACTCCTGGAAATGTACATATATCATCCTAAAATTCTCCATATTTATTCAACATTGGTAATTTTGTATTTTGTCAGATTTAGGCAGTGGGTGAAAAATATACTTGATTCACCATATTGATTTGTTCAGGCAAAGTTGGTGTGCAAGATTAAAAACACATATGTTTTGTGTTTGCCGTAATTTGTAATTCACGATAAGACATGTTCAAGTAAATCAAGTAATAATGTTTGGGTAGTCCACCTTTTGACTATACAAGGTACATAAGTACCTTCTTCTTAGAGAGAATAATCACATCTGCCTGTACCAAGTTCAGAATTGTGCTCACAGGTTTGTGTTTTTTTAAATATATGGATTTTCATATTTATATATCTATTTAAATATTTTAGATTGAATGTTTGTTTTTGTAGTGTGTTGATCGTATTATTAATTTCTTGAAATATAAAATCCTTCACATACTTAAATTATGAGCCATTGCAATATTTGTATTAAAACATTTTACAAATAAAAAGATTTAAAGTTATTAGATAAATGATTGATTGATTGATTGTTGTTTAACGTCCAGTGGCAAATATTTCATGCATATTCAGGACGGAAACAAGTTAGCAAACAATAAATCAGTATATAGACTGTAACAAAGGGACCGGTAAGGGAGGGACTTTTAGACTGCGACTGGAAAAATTGCGGGTTGGATAGGGGCGGAAAATTTAGCCTTGTAACTGGCCGCCTAAGGACCACTCATAAAGAGCTGTTACAAGGGGACTTTAGCGTGCTTAGGACGTGGCATTTCCAAAACACGGGGCGTCTTTAACGTCTCCTTCCTGATGGATTGTGAACTTATACATCCCCCACAATAAGGGACGCCCCTTTTAGAGGACTAGTGCCTCAAGGACGGAGATACCTAGTGCCAATTATTTCCCCGGTACAACCTTTGAGATGGGGAGTTCGAGTATTTATACATCCCGCTCGAACTAACAGACGCCCTTTTAGCGGGGGATCTACCCGCGAGCGGAGAAACCGAACGGCCGATTTCTATACCCCAGTCGCCCTCAGGGGGGGGGGAACTACGATTGGACCTTAAATATCAAAAAAAGGTCAAATAAAACTCTTTAGGTATTCCATCAGGCCCTGGAGATTTGTTATTATCCGTGCCTTTCAAAGCAATTAGAATTTTATCAGAAGAGCAATATCCCTCACAAAGTTCTCTATCTTCATCCGACAATACAGGTAAATCTCGAAGAAAAAACTCAGCCATATTTTTATCAATACCTTCTGAGGTAAACAATCTATTATAAAAGTCCCTAAAACACCTAATGATATCACTAGATTATTTTACTCTTTATTTTCTATAGCTAAACGATTGATAATTTTACACTTCCCTCGATCCTTCTCTTTCTGGGAGAAAAAAAAGAGTGGGCCTCTCATTATTATCTAACACCTTGACCTTACTCATTATTTTTACACTATCAAATAAAGTATTTTCAAAATCTAAAATCTTCATTTTTAAGACCAATAATTGTTCTGTATATTGACCTGGATTTGTATTTTCTGCAACTAGAACTTCCTCATATTCTCTGCGTAAATCCTGATGAACCGACTTTGAAATATAAATCATCAAGTCTGCTCGATATATTATGAGGACCATGGTACGTTGAGATAATTTTTCTTGGATGTTTCTTCCTGAGTCTAAAAAGAGAAACACAAAATCATGTGCCATTGCTGCCTCAATTTGCTCAGAAACATCCAGACCAATGAACTGATTCTCTGTAGAAACCTGTTTTTAGTGGCTTTAGTGGCCCTCGCTGCTTTCTTCCCCCCTGTCTCAGTCCAAGACCCCTCAGAACCACTTTGATTGTCAAGGGTACGTTTAGCACCCTTTGTACTTGGAAACTTTGTCTGAGAGGCCTCGGCCTGAGGCTCACTTGAAACCTGTGAAATGTTAAAATTGTTGTTCTGTGTCCTCATCATCACTGACTGGATTGTTAACATCTTCACTAGACTTTTGCTTTACTATGCTGGAATAAGTTTGGACTCCAGTTGGGTTTTGCCGTTTTTGTGGGCAGAACTTCCTTAAATGTCCTATCTTTCTGCACTTCAAGCAGTAAGACTGGCGACCCTGAATAGTAATTAACATTGATTCACCACTACTAAAACGTACGACATGAGGAACCTTAAGCTTTTGTTCTTCCGACATGGTACACGAAATTTCCCGCACGCCGGTGTGAGTAACTACACCTGATATAACAAGGTAACCAGTGAATTCTCACTTAAAATGTTTGTGCCTTTAATGAACAGAGGGATGCCATACAGCTATGGTCTGTATTTTACCGGCTTTATTTAATATGTCTGATGCCTCCTTCTTTTTACCCTCGATGAACCACACTTTGCTATAATCGCTCTTTTGATATAAACAATAAATTTCCGACAAATCAAAACCACTAAGCTTGGACAGTGCGCTTAGGATGTGAGGTCTTGTAACCATCCTGTCTGACTGGATTTCTAGGCGCACTGTGGTCTTAACTCTCTCTGTATTAATGTACTGGTCAGGAATCCTGCCCGTAGTCACTTCTGGGATACTCATGGCGATGAAAACCAAAAACACAACAACCGAAGTATAGGAGACCGCCTTTTTTTCTTTAAACGTGTACCGTCCCTGACGGAAACCTTGCTCTACGGAAACACTGTATAACCAAAACGTAGACATTAGACAACAAATAACCATGATAAAAAGTTCTGGCTAACAATGTTGCCGATACTGGTATGGTCGACCCATAGCACTATGCGCAAACATATTTACAACTTAAAGAGCCTCACATCAAAAAAGTGATGGCATGAACCCCAACAGGTGCTGGTTTGGAAAAAATCATAAAACTACAAAATCAAAACCATCATCTGATAACTTACATATTATGTTATGATAACATCAGTTAAGGTTTCTACATCGAAACGTGTAAAAGTAATACGATCCTTAACTCTAGAGACGAACAATTTAATAAAGCATTAGCATTATATTCTCTGTGATCAAATGTGACATAGTTTCTACAAATCCAAATGCAAAATTTCAATTCTGAAATCAAATAATACATTACTTCTCGAACATATTTATTTACAAAAATACTGTCATCAAAAATAGTATGTCTAATTATAGAAAAAGTAAGACCTATTCTACCTCGGGTCAAATTGAAAATGATATTAGCCACAAATTGAACTACAAGACGTATATTTTTGCAATCAAAAATGAAATGTTGAAAAGTCTCAATACCACTACAAAAAGTACATTACTTATCTCTGGAAACATTTCTGTAAAGTACATAAATAATAGGAAGTATTTCATGTACAATCTTCCAAGACACATCCAAAATATAATGCTCAATTAAATCTCTATAAATATCTTTAAAAATGGATTGAAAATCAACGCCAGGAAAAATACGACAAACACGAGGTTCCTACTTCACTCCCTTTAATAAAGTAGAAAATAAAACCTTAGTTGATAAATTACCAAAACTAAACTCAAGATTTGGATCTAAATTCAAAAATCTATCTAACAAATTTAAAGAATCTCTGTAAAATATAGGAACAACTTTACTATGTGGAAAACTATTAGAAGCTAAATCTGGATTCATGTTTCGTAATTTGAAACCGCACCAATATCTTGCAAACCAAACCCATTTTGCATCATACCCAGAAACTATTTTTGCATGTGTGATACCAAGAGTGATTCTAACTTAGTTTTAATACAAACCAATCCGTGACCACCATCTGTGACGTCAGTATAAAGTACTTTCCGTTCTAAAGGTTCAGAGGTACTTTCCAAAAGAAATTGATAATCGACTTAGAAATAATATGAATATAATGCGAATTTATTCGCAAAACACTTCCAACATACCACAGTTTTGATAAACAACTTGCATTTACAATAATAGATTTACCTCTCAAAGAGAATCTTCTAGAAGGAAAAAAAATTTAAAGTATTTGAAATTTATTTTAAAGTATTTGAAATCTTAATAAATAAAGGATGCCATATATCACCAAAAGTCAAATGTTTACCATGTTTATTACCTAAAAGTTTATTGTCATCAACCCAAGAAATTCCGAAAGGATGGTGACTACGAGATTTCCATTTACCAATAAACATACCTTTAGTTTTTGCCATATTAAATTTCGACCCAGACGCTAGATCAAAATTCTGACACCAATATAAAATTCTCCCAATAGAATATGCATTAACATAAATACCAGTTGTGTCATCGGCATATAGAGAAATTTTTGTTGAATGTGAAGAACCAGGAAGTTTTATACCAGATATAGTAGGATCTACTTTAACTTTACAAGCAAAAGGTTCTAAGAACAAAACGTTTAATAAAGTAGACAGACTACAACCTTGCCTCACACCTCTGGTTACTGGAAATGGATCTAAAACAAACTTGTTAACAAAAACAGATGACAAAATATTAGAGAATAAAGCCAAAACCCACTTGTTCAAAGAATCACGAAAGCCATAAGCTTTTAAGCACATAAACACAAATTCGTATTCCACTCTATCAAAAGCCTTTTCATTATCTAAACTAATAAAAGCACATTTTAAATCCTTCTGTTCACAATAATAATCTATGTTTCTAAGTAAATAATTATTGTCTAAAATAGAGCGACCAGGGACAGAACATGTCTGATCTTTACGAACTAATTTCCCAATAACTTGATCAATACGGTTAGTTATCACTTTCGAGATGATTTTGGTGTCTACACAGAGCTAATAAATAGGACGCCAATTTTTCATATTTTCAGACTGACTGGTATCTTTACATAGCAAAGTAATATATGACAATCTTTGAGATTTCGATAACTGAGCATCATGCACCAAATTCAAAACACGAACTAAGATTGGACCTAAGATATAAAAAAAAATGTCAAATAAAACTCTTTAGGTATTCCCTCAGGTCCTGGAGATTTGTTATTATCCATGCCTTTTAGATCAGCTAATATTTCATCAGATGACAAATATCCCTCACATAAATCTCTATCTTCGTCCGACAAAATAGGCAAATCTTGAAGAAAAAACTCATTTTATCAATACCTTCTGATGTCAATAATCTATTATAAAAATCTCTAAAAACACCGTATAATATCACTAAAATTGTTAAACTCCTTATTTTCCAGAACTATACGATTTATAATTTTACTCTTCCCCTGAACGTTTTCCTTCTGAAAAATATAACGAGTGGGCTTCTCATTATTATCTAACACCTTGACCTTACTCCTTATCTTTACATCATCAAACAAAGTATTTTCAAAATCCAAAATCTTCCTTTTTGAAACCAATAACTGTTCTGTATATTGACCTGGATTTATGTTTTCTGCAACCACAACTTCCTCATATTCTCTACGTAATTCTTGAAAAACTAACCGACGAACTCGAGCCTTTTCCATACAATGCTGCATTGTAAATTTTTTAACTTCTTGTTTAAAAAAATCCCACCAATCTAAGGTTAAATCCTCAATAATATTTTCCTCACAAAAATTTATAAAAGCAGCCCTGTAAGCCCTATCAGTCAAAACAGAAGTATTCATTTTCCAACGTCCAGAGCCAAGAGTAATATTAGTAAAATTTTTAAATTCAAGCACAATTATATCATGGTCAGACATACAAAAAGGCAAAACTGAACAAACATCCAAAACAGATTCAATCGACATTGAAACATAAAATCGATCAAGTCTGTTCGATATATTATTAGGACCATGGTACGTCGTGATAATTTTTCTTGGATGTTTCTTCCTGAATATATCAACCAAGTCAAAATTTTTTCAAAATATCTCTCTGCAATGGTGCTGTAATTACACCCGATCTATCATTCCCCCAACCTTATATAACTGTACACTAAAAATACTATTCATATCACTTCCTAAAATAAAAATCCTACTAGAAGACATATACTGAATACAACTCTGAAAAAATCTGCTCTATCCTTATCATCATTAGGAAAATAAATATTAATAAATTTAAAAAATCTCTCACCAATAACTAAATCTTTTAAAATAAGTCTACCTTTAAAATCCCGAAAAATTCTCCCAACCTTAAACTCAAAAGTGTGGAAAATACAAATAGCACAACCTCTACTACGGTTAGAGTGAAATACTCATAGCCTGTGATTGACTGTTAATGTGAGTCTCCTGTAAAAACAAAATATCAATATTATCCTCCATGCAATATTCATTTAAAAGTGACTGTTTACGCACACTATGAAGACCCTCACAGTTGAGGGACGCTATTCGTAAACCACTCCTATTCATTATGAATAAATATATAATATATATCAACCAAGCACCTGCAGCGTAAATATGTTGAAATCGGAACACATGAGATATTTAACCTGTTTTCCATTCTCATTATTTTATTAATCTTAGAAAACAACGAAAAATACCAAAAAAATGTACATAGTACTATAAATAAATATTACTGGAAAAACGCAGCTGACATATATATAAATATCCAGGTAAAGAATTACATGCGAGGTACTACTGCCTAAAATAAATAGAAATCTATAAAGATAGTTCACCTTGTTAAGACAAGGTAATTTAAATACTTGGCTCGGTAGCAAGTACAAATCAGTTGTACTAGAAAACAAAAGAATTGACAAATAGTGCTCACTATTTACCTTAACATGGACTTTTAAAATAAATACTCACAAAATGGAAAGCAAAAAATACCTGTGAATAAAAACAAAATACCTTCGACAGTACTCATGTTCCAATAAACTCATAGGATTTGTATAAAACATTAATGTTTCAAAACCGCAAAAATCAAACAGTCGATATTTGTGCGGAAGAAAGAAAAAGTTCAAAAAACAAAAATGTTACTATGATAAAGATCATAGAGCTAACTCCAGTCCGGTATTCAAACTCATAGTCCTTATTACAAGCCATAGTCGGTAACCATTCCTTACTAACAATTAACTAACACAGTGTCAGCAGTTTCATCAATGGATTAACCCGGTGATGTTATGTCGGTATCCATTTCAAACAACTGTTCTTGAGGATCGGTGGTTACAAAACCATCGTTTTGTGAAGTTTCGGACTTTTTTCTAGCGGTTTTTTACCATTTACATGTGACCAACCTTCTTCGCTATTGTTATCGCTATCCAGAGACCGCTTAACTTTTTTTGAAGTTATCTTTTCCCCTCCAGAAGCTTCTACAGGGGACGACCTCACTGTGTCACTGTTTGTTTTAGGGGAAGATTCGGTGCTGTTTTGGCGGACGATGCTTGACCCGTGATTTGCTCCTGTTGTATTTTTCTTAAAAGTGCAGTCGCGACGGACGTGACCAATTTCTTTACAACGTAAGCAATACGGTGCTCGCCCCTGAGTTGTCAATAGCATACTTTCACCACTGTCGAATCTTACTACGAGAGGTAGTTCTCCTTTCTGTATTCTGACATGATACATAAGAGTTCACGTACCCCACTATACGAAGTATTATTTTCAACCTTCACTTGAAAACTGGACACAGAAAGTGGTTTACAAAAGGCTTTAACGAAATTCATTAAAAAACTGTCTCGTACATAATTTGGTAACCAGTGAATACGGATCTTTAACGTCTGGGCTTCTCAGGGAGACACGGTTGCCGTAAAAGATTCACATGTAACATTTCCTTGTCCAATTAATGCTTCAAAGGAGTCTTTACTCTTGCATTCAACAAACCAGATTTTTGAAAAATCACTTGTTTGGTATAGAGCATCAACGTCGGAAAGATTAAATCCACTAACCTTGGACAGTGCGCCCAGAACAGGAGTTCTGGAGACTAACCTGTCAGTGGTGACCTCTAGGCGCGCACTGTAAGCTGTACTTTGCCTTTGTCTATGAACATCTCAGGTATTCTGCAAGCTAACCACCATCTTGATGATATTAGCACGCAAAGCAAAACACAACCGAAGGATGGGAGACCTTTTTTTAAATAAGATAATACTTTATTGATATATGCATATAATATATACGTAGCCTCCCGTCTCCTTCCCTTCATGGAGAGAGGGCTCAGGCGTAAACTCAGCGGTGAAGAGTTCCTGTGAGGACTCTAGTATAACAACTGCTGAGCCTTCTGCCTGAGTCTCCTGCGTTCCCTGATCTTCATTCTCGGCGGGGTTATTCCCATGTACTTCTGCCTGAACCTCTGTAGGAACGCCAGTGGTCTCAGATTCCTTGGGGTCAACTGGTGTTGAGGCATGGGTAGCTTCTGCCGCTGGAGTAGGCTCAGGGGTGACGTCTTTCTCAGCTGGTGTCTACTGAGCTTGTGTCTTTTCAGCTGGTGTCTTTTCAGAACTTGTCCCTTCGGGACTAGCCTTGTCTCTGTTCACAGCACTTGCGTAGCTGCTCCCTTTGTTAGACTTTTATGTGCATTTCGCTCTGACATGTCCTGCTGCTCCACACTTAAAACAAACGGGGGGTCTGCCAGGCACTGTTACAAGGCAATTTCTCTCCTTATTACCGCACGATAGAGTAAGTCATGCTGTTGACCTTCTCGTAAGTCCATTTTAACAATACGGACACCAGTCCCGTAATACTTCTTGCATGTTTCTGAATATAAAGTATCTTCTTCTACTGATGATACGAAGCCATAGGTTTCGAAGAAACGTTTCACATGCGTAGAATGCAGCCATAGGGGTAGCCAGTACACTCGAACCTGCACATGACGCTTGTCCACTGGTTGAAAGGCAAACAGGATGCCCTTATGATCCAGCTTATTCAACTTAATAAGCTCGTTGGCTGCTTTACCTTCTGCCATGGTTACATACCATTCCGGCCCTACATCCAATTTCCAAAGACTTTGCACGGCTGATTTGTCATCGAATATGGCTGCAATTATAAGTAAAATGGTATCTCTTCTCACATCGTGTTTGTTAGGTCCACCAACAACGATCTTCACTGTCCTTCTAGATACGGTCAAAATACTAAGCCAAAATTGTTTAAAAGATTCAAGAAAAGGTTTGTCTTTAAGAATTTCATTGTTAATTTTCCAAAAACCAGGGCCAGTAATAGTATCAGTATTATTAAATATGGTGAGAATAACTGTATCATGATCACTACAACCAACAGGACTAACCGTAACATTACGAATGTCAGATTTTATAGAGTTACTAACATAAATTCTATCAAGACGACAAGAAACATTTTGGGCTTTACTTTACCAACTGGTAGAAAGCAATTTTGGATATAAATGTCTAAAACTATCACACATATCAAAATCAGATATTAAAGACTTTATATTTTCAGAACCACGAGTGCCTAAATCAGGGTTTCCCCCTTTTTTATCTAACTTATTGTTCATGATACAATTAAAATCGCCAGCAAAAATAAGTTTTCTATTACAAACAAAATATGGATATATATAATCAAGAAATTCACATCTTTCTTTGTTATTATTTGGACAATAAATGTTTAATAATCTATATTTTATACAATCTATTGTACAATCTATATACATGAAGCGACCTTCGAGATCAAAATAAAAATTTTCTGGTACAATTTTATCATTAAAAATTAATGTGCTAACACCTTTAGATAATGATGTGCCAAAGGAACTATATATTTTACAAATTGGATATTTACCAAAATCATTTTCAAATTTTTTAGAACTGATGTGGGTTTCTTGTGGAAATAGTATATCAACTTTGTATGTTTGAACTATGTCTTTAATTTCAAAATGTTTGGTCTTCTCAGATAGACCGTTACAATTTAGAGTTGCTATTTTATAGTTAGCCATCATGTTTTTAGTAAAAATAAAAATAAAACCTGAAAGAATTTGTTATTTTATATGAAAATATTAGAATGGAAAATATGAAAAAAAAAATTTCAAAAAAAAATTAAAGACAGTATCCTATGAAATTTCACAATATATGCAAATATATATTTATATATTACAATTTCTACAAAATACTGTATACAAAATATAGACAAAAATGTCAAAAAATACAAAACAATCAAGAATATGAGAAAACTAAAAAAATCCATTTATAAGATACAATACACAAAAAAAATCCGGAGCATAACTCTTAGAAAAATTATATATTTATTTAGTCCAGTGTTCAATCTCAAAGTCCGGGGACAGTTCATGTATGTTGAATCCATTTTGAAGTTTCATTTTTTCTAACGCTTCCAACGACGGATCCACGAAAGCTCCTGGCAAAAGCAAAGCATTTAGGTGTGGTCCGTCAAACGAGGCATCGTTGGTTACCTATTTATACTTTTTTAGGATCTTACGTTCTTTGTTTGTAAGGGCACTGTCTTTATTTGTTCTCTTCCTCCCGGCGGTCCGGGCAGAGGCTTCTGGCATTTTCTGGTATGTGTTTGCGTCGGATTCTGGAGAGGACTCAATAAAAATGTCTTTCTGAGTCGACACTTCCTCTATGACCTCATCGGGTGGGATACCGGTCTTCTGACTTTCGTCAGGGGTGTGATCTACTGCAATCACAGGTGTCTCATCTATTTCAGAGGGGGGTATTTTCTAAAATCATCTCTGTGGGACTGTCGTGAACTATCTCGGGAGAGTCGTTCACGACGTCGATGTCATCCCCAACATCTGTAGGGGTTGTCTGTTGCGCTACAGTTGGAGTCTATGCTAGATTTTCTGCTTCAACCGGAGTCTCTGCTGGATTTCCTTCCACATCAGGAGTCTCTCCTTGAATTCCTGCTACAGCAGGAGTCTCTGGTTCAGGATGTATCTCTCCGACAACAGGGACAGCATAATACACGGGATTTGACTGCTGTGGCTCTAACTGTTTGTCCCTGCGTACTGCATAAGTATAAGTACCTTTATTTGTATTTATATTGACGTTACATTTGGCTCTAACATGACCTGGCTGGCCACAGCGAAAACACATGGCAGGTCTCCCCTGGATGGTAATAAGACCTATCTTGTTGTTGATGGGTGTCTTATACGGGATGTTGTACTGATCTCCCTCCTTGACGTCTAGAGTTACAACTCTGACTCCCGTCCCAAATTTCCTCCTTAAAACATTAGAGAAAAGTCTTTGTTCCATTATACTGACGACAGATCCGTACTTTTCAAAAAAAGCGTCGTATAACATAGTCTGGCATCCAAAGTGGTAGCCAGTGAACTCTGGCTACCACCCGTTTCTTGTCAACAGCCTGGAAGTACATAAGAACACATTCAAAGTCAATGAGTTCCCGTTTTATTAAGTCCTTGGCATAATCTTCATTTACCATGGTAGCGAAAAATGTCTCCTCTTGTTCAGTTTTCCATAAGGAGTAGACAGCTGCCTTGTCTTCGAACCATGCGCATAGCAAACTCAAAATCTTTTCTCTCGGTCCGGTTCCACCATTGGTCATCAACACTTTAACAGTCCGTCTCATCACATCAATATCAACTTCTTCCATATTTTCTGTAAGAAGCCCAAATGGGCTGTTGTAAGTACATGTTTGGAAATAGATTAGGATCTCGGTGCTCCGTGTACCAGGTAAGTATGCTTTGCTGAATTTTCGAAGAGGACTTGAAAGAAAAATATTCTACTTCACAAAGGTTAATATGCCAACAAAATGGTAGCTTCTATATTTGCCAGCGACCCACAAAATTTATTTGGAAAGTGGCCTCTTAAAGTACCAAGTTGATATGACTTGAAAGTGAAATGTGGAAAAGTTGGGGTGGTTTTTAAGATACTTTCTATTGCAAGACTAAAATATTACCTCCATCAAGGA
>JAULBM010311240.1:0-14093 GCA_032357055.1 Geukensia granosissima | reverse complement strand
GTAACCCAATCACGTGTTATATGTCTCGACCAATAATAAAACAGTATTTAAATGAAATGCTAACATACTGTAATTATTAGATTTTTATTGTCTTTCTTCGCCTTGTCTTTTTCATCTGATGCCCTTGGAACTTATTGTGTATCGTTGTAACTGGCATGCTCAATGACTGGATCCTTGGCTTTTGTGTGCCAGACAAGAACCTGTAAAATTCAAAAGCTGTTCAATCATCGATAAAATAAGAATGCTGGGTAAAATGTATGTTTTCCTAAATTTGCAGAAGACATTAATTGTAAAGTAAAGTTTTTCCAGATTAAAATTAGTGTTAAAGTACATAATGCAGCACCTACTGCGCCCCCCCCCCCCTTCCCTGGCACAATGCTGTAATATAAGCCTTGTTAATTAAGTCTTGGTACGACTGAATTCTTGTCTCTTTGACAAACGTCGAAAAGTTCTCTAGGCATGCGTTAAAATCGAACTGAGAGATTTCATCAATCATAAGTACACTTTTCAGTTCAACAAGAGAGTGCGTATAAATCAAGGACATATTCGCAGAAGACTGTACGACTCTGTGACGGAATGTCGTGCGCTCGCGTTAAGGGCGCTGGTAAAAGCGTGCACAACCGGCAACGCAAAGCTTTTATAACGCAGAGAGCTGAACATCAATGCATTTTATACTCAGCCCACACAATTTAGTCACAAAGCAACAAACAGTTATATATAGATATATTGTCCTGTCAATCGGGTTAACGAAAACTGGTAGCTATTTTCATCTTGTTATGCATTAGTTCGTCACTACGAGTGTTCATCAAGGAAAAGCCACCCTTTTGCAAGACCATCTTTCTTTTTTAATATCTGACCATTTAATTTTTTTCGGTGGATGTGGGGGGGGGGGGGCGGGGGCTGGCATTTTTTTTAGCTAATATTTTTTTCGCCCGACCAGATTAATTTTTTCCATGTATTGCTCATGTAAGATTTCTTTTGAAAATTATTTTCTTCCAATGGCTAAAATGTGGACCAAAATTTATTTTTTCACTCCAGATGCTAGACAAAAATCATGGTCAGTAAAATATTTTTCTATAAAAATCTAGCTATATAGCCCCATCCCCCAAAAAATCATGATCCAGGTCTTCAGGTACTTTGTCTGAGTATTTTTCCTGGTGTGGTTTTAACAATGTGTCTTCTAGTATATAGTTTTTGCTTTTATTTTCACATTAAACCAAGGAAAAGGGAGAATGATTTTGAACTACCAAAGACTAGTTTAACCCCGCCGCTGGTTACATGCGATCGTCCCAAGTCAGGATTTGTGGTCATTGGATTGTCACTGTGCCATTTTTTATCATTTTATTTTCATTTATATATTTATAAGCATTTGGTATATCAATTATTATTTTCACTTGTTTTTAAATTAGGTCGATTTATAACTCTTTACAAGTAATCCATCCTTGTTATATGGCTTTTGAAGACTCTTGATCATTAAATTGATATAACGGAGGAGGCCTTTTTCGTTGATTTGCAAACGGTAGATGTCGTCCACGCTAAATTTGTTTGGATATGAGTACGATATTTCGGCTTTCCCATATTTTACGTTAAATGCTACTGATAAGAGGTTATTCTTTGAAAATTTCAATTCACCACATTTTCAGCCACTGATTCGTGAGTTGTGGTCTGGTATCCTGAACATTTGAACGCAATTGTCAGTCAGACAAGTCCCTGAATAAATTTACTCCTGTGTACCTTATAGCTCGTTTTTATTCTTTACTGTGACAAATTTTAATCCTAATTTGCTGTTTTTATTAAGTTAAATAAAAAGGTTTTTTTCAAATGCATTCGAATGTTGTGCAAATACAGAGAATTTTTTGTGCTGGAAGCCTGTTTCTTGAAGTTACTTCGAATCAGCAGCATTTGAACAAACTTACTTAATACTTTTATCCAAACAAGATGAAATTGGCAGCCAAATTTAGAATTATTGTTGTTTTGAGACTATTTTTTGTACCTTAACCTCCTCAAAAGAGTCGCTATTATAAAAACTCACTAAAATGTAAATAAAATCCTCTGAATCGGGCTTGATTATGGGTAGTAGCGTATCAAACAAACCAAATTAGTCCTTTACCATCAAATCAATAATCATTTTTGCCGATTTTTAACACAACAGCTACAGTTCAGGGGAAAACTGCATGAGTCATCCGAAGAATCAACTATACAGATCCAATTATGAATTAATACTATCATTAGGATGTTGTTATCAGAAGGCCCAAATTAGAAATCGGAAACTCGATTATTATCCTATAAATTACCATTTTTGTCTGCATTGTAAATTATTTTTATTTAAGTCAACGCTTCGAGCCGTCTAGAACTTGCTTGGCTACCGACTCACTGAAGTTCTTAAATCAACTTTTAAGATGAACATCAGAAATTATAACTTGTAATTTGGAACAAATTTGGTTTTTCATGTACATTAAAACAAAGCCATATAAAGGCTTCGTTTAGGTTTTAAAATATTTTAAATTTAATCCCATAGCAGCCTGAACAATATCGTGATCCTCAAAGACCACGAATCCTGGTATCTACAAACATGGATTTTTTTCGCAAGAAGCTTGAAAATTTCAATATTTGTTTAATAATTTTTTGTCGTTAAATGTTTTCGGTATGGACCAGTGAAAATAATGTCGTTTTTTTTGGCTCACCTGGCCCAAAGGGCCATGTGATCTTTTGTCATCACTTTGCGTCCGTCGTCGTCGTCGGCGTCGTCTATTAGCTTTTCACATGTTCATCTTCTTCTCTGAAACCACTTAACAGATTTCAACCAAACTTGGCAGAAATGTTAGGCAAGTGGTCCTTTACAAGATTTGTGAAATTGGTGCCGATCAGAATTTCAACATGGCCGCCAGGGCAAATTACGTGTTCTGATTGGTCCAAATTTCAAACATCTTCTTGTGAGAAACTACGCAGGGGATTGAATTGTTACTTTGCAGAAATGATTGTTAGATGGTCCTGTACTTAACTTGTGAATCGTTTGCCGATCGGAAATTCAAAATGGCCGCCATGACGAAACTTAGTTTACCATTGGACCCTATTGAATTTCACAATTTCATCTTCTTCTCTTAAACCACTGAGCAGATTTCAACACAACTTGGCAGACATGTTAGGCAGGTGGTCCTTTACCAAATTTGTAAAATTAAGCCAATCGAAAATTCAACATGGCTGCCAGTGCCAATTATGTGTTCTGATTGGTCCAAATTTCAAACATCTTCTTGTCAGAAACTGTGATAGTGGAAAGTGGATATAATTGTTACTTTGCAGAAATGATTGTTAGATGGTCCTGTACTTAACTTGTGAATTGTTTGCAGATCTGAAATTCAAAAAATGGCCACCATGAGAAAACTTAGTTTAACATTGGACCCTATGGGAATTTCTTATTTTCATCTTCTTTTTAGAAACCAGTATTGGACTGCTATTATGTTGAATGACAAGCAGAAAATTATCAAGCAATGTGTTAAACCTTTGTTCACATTTAACTTTGATTCGGCAACTCTAAGCCAGGTGAGCAATCACAGGCTCCTGGGAGCCTCTGGTTTGGACATTTCTTTTATTGTTTCTTCACTTTCTATGAAAAAATAACCATATCAAGACCTTGTACATTTAAGTAGCAGTGACATTTTGGCAAAACTTCTCGTCTTTTTAGTAGTTAATAGTAATGCATTTGAATCTTTGGTGGAATCAACTGACAATTTGATGGTCACAGATTGAGATTACTGGGGACAAGTTTGCAGTGCTAGTAAACAGATATTTGTGATCATCAAATCAAAACTGATGCTGGTAAATCTTCAGATACAAAATTATTAACTCCATTCTTATGAAATAAATAAAATTATATTCAATCTGAACATATAAAAATATTAAAATATGAAATAAATGTCTACAAATGTGCAGTTTCTCTGACGGCATCAAACATGGATTTGTTGCAATGGACCACTTCATCCAACTAACTTGTTGAAGTGGGATCTCTGACTGACTTTTTGTGTTTATAAATTAAAATTATCCAACATGTCCAATGCTACTTGGTAATTAAACATTGCGTTTGTTGGATTAGCTATGTCTAAAGGTCCTGTATAAATTAAAAAATCAATCACAGCCAATATTAGCCATTTTATGATTGTTTCTTATTTGCCCAATATCTGGTGAGCAGTACAGGCTCAGCCTTCTGGGGCTGTAGTTGTATATTTTGATCAATGTCAAGATTTCAAACATTTCCTTTGATCTTAAGTTTCAATATGAAACATCATTCTCTGCATCAGAATTCACCATCAATATTGATTCCTTCAATCACAAACATTTCCATGGTTTATCAGTTCCAAGATGCAGCATAATAAATAATTTTCTGCTTCAGATTTCACCCTCAATATTGATCTCTTCACAACGGCGTTATGGGAAAAAACAACCTTTAACAGAAGAAGAAATTACAGCACGGGTTATGAAAGTGTTGAAAGATTATGACAAAATAACAGCTGATAAGGTATGATGATTCTAATTGTGTATACGTTTAATTTCCAGACACCAAACTTTAATGTCTTCAGAGCCTACAGTGAACAGTTACCCAAGACCTATGATACCATTGAACAGCGGGTTATGCTTGTTTTGAGGTTATATGACAAAATTAACCCAGAGCAGGTAAGGCATGGGATTCTAATTTTTTTAATGGCTTTCTGATAATACCGTATTTTGCAATTTTTGTCGATTAAACTTTTTTTTGGTCTGCATTATTTGAAATAATTTAACATTGAATTAGATATGGGCTCTGAATTACGACCCATATATGTGTTCTTTGAATTAATGCAACACTTGAATTTCCAGCAATTTATAGAGTTATTATATTATGTTATATCAGAGAAGTGAACAAATATTTCAAAATTAGAGAAGGCATTATACATATAAATTATGAAATGCAGCATTAATGGACACCTTCAACGCAAATAAAAAGACGACAAACATTTCTGGAGACAACCTTCATACAATTATGAAAATACAATTTGTAGAGGTTAAAATCTATTCTGACATTGCTTTTATTTATTTCTTTTGCAGTTAACAGTTGATTCCCATTTTATGAATGACTTGGGGTTGGATAGTTTAGACCAAGTAGAAATTATTATGGCTATGGAAGATGAATTTTGTAAGTTGTACAAAGTCAAAGATGTCAAGAATTTAAAATAGAAAATAAATATGACATATAGGTAATAAATAGAGCATTCAATATTTAAAGAATTCTGCTTGAACTGGTGACTTGGATCACCCAGATTTATGCAGATACTTGTGCTTTCACCTACAATTGAAAAACTTGCAATGGAATTAGGAGAAAGAAACAGGGATATTCACAGCTCATCTTTATTTGTCCCAGAAATCAACAAAAGTTTGATTGAAAATTAGGTTGTGAAATTATTATTTATATAATATTATATTATGCTACAAATATCTCTGAATAAGGAGAACAAGAGCACCTTTCTTGCTTGACTTCTATTTGTAGATCTTGTGGCAATTTTTATACATGATGTGTGTGAAATGTTTGTCATACCTTGTAGTTGGTCTACAATCAAATCAATTGGTTTGACCTATTGTTAAACTGTATAAGCTATTCTCAGTATCCACTTTCATACCATGAAATCTTCAGTTTCAATGATATCCCATATCAACCTGGGTCCTCCATTTAAGCCTAAAGCTTAAGGCTAGAGGGCTAATATGGAGGTCAAAAGTTAATACGATTAAACATATTTTGTTGACTTCTAAAAGAGGTTTTAAGCTCACATGTCCAAAGACCAGGTGTCCCCTTTCACCCATTGTTCATTTATCTTTTCCCTTGAAACTGCTGAGCCAAATTAACTGAAACTTGACCTGAAGAATCTATAAGATATCCTCTAAAGTTTGTTCATATCATCCAATTTGGCTAAGTAACATGGTTTCCAAAATCAATTCTGTTTCTGAATGGTTGAATTTTTAAAAAATCCTCTCTTCTGAAACTGTTCAGCAAAATGAATTGAAACTTTGCCTGAAGGATCAATGGCATGGCCTCTATAAACTTTGCATATATTGTTTCTTTAACTAACATGGCTCAGTGTACCTGAAATATTTATTTGTAAATGTAATTTAACAGGATCTGTATATACAATATTTCAGTTTTTGAAATACCTGATTCTGATGCGGACAGATTGATGAGACCAAAAGATATTGTACAGTATATAGCAGACAAAGAAGATGTATATGAATAGTCCTATTAGTAGTAGGTATATCCCATACATACCGGGTATTATAATGTAAAAATGAGTTTTTCACTTCTTTTAATTATACAATTATACATATCAGTGTAAAAAATTGTTTGTGTTTAATTTTTAAAATTCCATCTCTTTGTTTACATTTAAATGAAGTATAGAAACATTATTGGTCAGGTGGGCAAAACTCAATATGCAAACTTTTTTGTCTTTGTGGAGGATGTTGGGCGAACTTCTCTTGCTTCTGATAATAAGTTTTTTTATTAAATCAATTTTTTAATGTTTCAAGTTTCCAAACAAATCAATGGAGACACAAATTGTAACTTTAGATTGGAAATTTAAAACAGTGTTTTCAATAACTCAGTCTTCATCATTTTCATAAGTTTAGCAAATGTTAATTCGATATCGATGAATTTTGATGGGAATTAACAACATCAACTATACTCCTATGTAAACATTTATACATTCTAAAATGTATTTAAATTTGTTTTCTTTTGCTTTTGTTGTAAAAACTTATTTCATTGTTTCAATCATCATTGTTCAAAAATAGTTGGGATATTACAGCCAGTTTTTGGCCCAAAACTATGAAAGTATCTGAATCTTTCTAAAGACAAAAATATTACCCTGGGGAAAATTGTGTTACATGACTAAATAATTTTTATTACAAGAAAGCAAGAAGTCACAGATTTCAAACGTTTACCAATATTACTGGTGATAAGATGGATTTAAAATGTATCCAAACATGAAAATTGTGGGAATTCTCTTGTATAGTGAAAAATATTTGTTTATTCTTTGGTGTAATATTTTAGTGTAAGGCCACACAAAGTTGATAACAAGTTTGTCAGATTCAACACATGTATGTAATGTATTATTCACAAGAAAAAGAAATACTTCCTTTTGATGTCCCAGTAAGAACTACTAGTGACCAATTTAGACAGTAGAAATAAAAATTTCAATATGACATTCTGTTGTGAATGTAACACTTTACTTGTAAGATATTGCATTTCTTTGAATTAAATTAAATTTTCCAAGCAAAGTCCACATCTCATATCCAGTAAGACCTTTTTTGCACCCAGAGGAAGCTAGAAAATACTGATGACACCATTTAGATGGTTCATAGGAAAATGCATTGAACAGTTAATGATAAACAAAGTTTGATCTTGATTTGAATTTCTTAATTTTTTGAGATTCTGTCTGAATAACTGAGTTAGGTAAGGTACAGGCAATATGTTTTCATTGAGATTCAATGAAAATAAAATCAACAAACTGTTCCTTGATATCATTTTTCGTGTAATCATGTGTTACCTGTAAAATAGGTCAAACCTAACACATGTGGCAGTTAAGGCTTATTTAATTAACTTAATAAACTTATAAGTAATAAAACAACACACTTTCATCATATCATACTTTAAATATACTAACAGATAGTAATAAAAACAGGTATTGCTTTCCTTACCTTGAATTAAAAAAAGAAAACAGAACGTAAAAACATTATAATGAATAAAAATAAATTTGCAGTGAAATTCGACACAAAAAATGGCCACAAACTTTTAGAAAACACGATTATAAAATCACCTTTCAAATTTTTTATGACAGTTCAGACAATTTTTCTATCGACCGTGTATGGTAATTACAAAGGTTTCCATATCAATGACCCAGCTTGTTAAAATATCATCGTTTCAAAAAGCATGATTTGTGAAGAAAAAAAATAGAAATTAAAATTTTGCTCTTTGTCTACTATTTCTTTATTTGGATAAATTTATTTAGTGGTGCTTAATGAACAATTTTTAGTTTAAATCATATTAACAATATTTTAATTTTCTTGTTTCAGACAAAAAGAAATTGCCAGACAACATCTACAGGAAAAACAATGTTTTCAAGATGGAACTTGCACATGCATTTGATAATGTTAAAATTCTTTGTGTGAATTTGTCATTGTACTTGTTGATTTAGTAAAATTTTACAATATGTATACAGGTGTATTTTAGCAGCTTTTGATACAATCAAAATATTGCCACATTGACCCCATAATGTGACCAGATAGTACATGTTATGAAAGATGGAAAAAGTGTTTTCAAGTCTGACAAGATAAATGAAAGTCATAGCAGACTCTTCAATGTTAAGTAAAAATAACTATAGAAAATAAAAATATGATTAAATGATACCTTGAACTTTGTTAAAAAGAAGAGAAAAATGGCTCATGCATGCACATATGCATATATATATTAATTTCAAAGATATATAATACAAGAGATTGGCAACTGTTCAAAATCTTGTGAAATCACGTGGCCCCAGTCGTGATTTCAATTGATTGCAAGATTTAAACTAATCATCGGTACATGTCCCAATTTCTCAAAAATGGAAAAAGAAAAAGTTTTATTCCTCATTTTCTATTGATTTGTGAGTACTAAAAAAATATCAGTTTCAACATTAATGTTTACAACCAAAAGTTTTATCAAAAGGCAAATGGACACCTGTGAACCTGTTACCAGGATTTGTACATCGTCATGATTTTCAAAGTCTTAATTTCTCAGAAATGAAAAAATATAAGTAATTCCAAACTTTTATTCAGCATTCTTTATTGATTTTTGAGTGTTAAAACACATTCAGCTCCAACATTTAAGTTTCCAACCAAAAGTTTAATCAAAAGGCAAATGGACACCAATGAGCCTGTTACCAGGATTTGTACATCGTCATGATTTTCAAAGTCTTCTTTTCTCAGAAATGGGAAAATATAATTAATTTGAAATTATCAGCATTCTTTATTGATTTTTGAGTGTTACAACACAATCAGCTCCAACATTTAAGTTTCCAACCAAAAGTTTTATGAAAAGGCAAACAGGCACACATAAACTGTGCAAAGCCAGTCGACACCCTGATTGAGCATTCCAATTTTACCCATGCTACTCAATATACAGAAAATAAAATAAAAAAACAGATTGATAAAGATACTTTCATTTTTCTAGCACTTCGAAGGCACAAATATGGTGAAAGGTGTTTATTACCATTGTATTGATAATGTCTGTAGAACGACGATTAAAAATAATGGCAGATGACGCTGAATAGCTGGTGAAATATCTTAAGAGTGCTGGGCCACATGAATTGACGATCGATCACATAGCTTGAATGAGAGTTTCCAACCTCTTGTATTATATGTCTCTGCTTGAATGATGACTAATAATAATTTTATTTAAAAAATGCAGTTTTAGTTGTAAAATTCTAATTTATTGACACATTCTTAATGCCATCACAAATATGCCAGTAAAGTAATGTTCACAACTGTTTATGTAGGTCAAGAGCTGGTGTTTTTGAAAGTATTCAAACCAACAATTAACAAGTTTTGTCATGTTATAATTTGGTATTTAATTCATATATTCCAAGACAAGTTTTCAATTAATGCAGGTTTTAAATATTTGTGTTTTGACCTGCGTTGTCAACTGCGGAAGCAGGTCTTGTAGTTTGGTCACCCTTACCGTCCGTCTGTCTGCCTGTCCCAGTAAGCTTGTCATCACAACTCCGCTGAAACTACTGATCAGATTTTCATGAAACTTGGTATGTAGATAGGACATCATATGTAGTTATGCATATTGCATTTTGGTCCTTTGAATTTTATGGGAATTACTCCCATAAAAATCAAAGGATCATTTGAACATTGTCAGCACAACTCCCCTGAAACAACGGATCTGCTTTTTATGAAACTTGGTATGTAGATAGGACATCATATGTTGTTTTGCATATCACTAAGAAATTTTGATCCCCCCATTTTTATGGGAGTTATTGCCCTTGAAACTTAAAAATACTCATAAATGACCTTGTCAGCGCAACTCCTCTTTAACTAATCTGATTTTCATGAAACTTGGTATGTGGATAGGACATCAAATGTAGTTTTGCAAATCGCTAGGAAATTTTGATCCCCTCATTTTTCTTGGAATTATGCCCCTTGAAACTTAGAAAATACTCATAAATGACCTTGTCAGCGCAACTCCTCTGAAACTACTTATCCAATTTTCATGAAACTTGGTATGTGGATAGGACATCATATGTAGTTTTGCATATCGCCAGGAAATTTTGATCCCCACATATTTGTGGGAGTTATAGCCCTTGAAACTTAGAAAATACTCATAAATGACCTTGTCAGCGCACATTAGAGGACACATCAACATTTTATCTGATATAATTTCAGAGGACACATCAACATTGTGTCTTGTTGTGATATTACCTATGATGAGAGAAAGTTTGCCACTGGTTCCTGGGATAAAACAGTCAATATATATGACATAGCTACAGGGAGTTACAGGTATACTTATAAACCATACTTTTACCAACACCATAAGTCTTTGGAATTGCATAGATTTATTATCAACATATTAATATACAGTATGTGGACATATATCTTCGTCACTTGCGATTTTTCACTATATATTTATATAAAACTACATTTTTTTTTTAATTTCTTTGAAGACGGTTCTGGCGGAAATTACATGAAATATGCACTATTAAACAGAAAATTGTCAAGAGTTTTATTGTTAATATATAATTTTTTAATTTGTAGTTTTCAAGAATTCATGAGATAAACATCAAGTTTAACTTATGATGTCATTTTTCCCTATATAAGCAAGTATGTTTTGAGCACAAAAATCTGGATGTCACAATGAAATTTGTGCAAAGTGTATATAAAAAGGAACAGCATATTTCTTAATATTTACAATATAAGATTGGGAATAATTCATGGCAGCCATAATTTGTTTCTATTTAACATGTGCTGTCATTGTTTTCACAAATTTTATCCATAGATACTGCTCGGGATAAAATTATGTGAAAACAACTCTTAGCCCATGTTAAAATCATCAACAAATAATGAGGGGCCTGGGTGGCCGAGTGGTCTAGCTAGTTGATTTAAACTTACCTGTACAGATCACTGTAACCTATCACCAATATGGCATGAATTCGCGCCTGGGTTTGTACCATACAAAAACGGGTTGCGTTCAACTCGCATCGCACGTGATTAGGTTGGTCAGTTACCTGCCCAAGGTCGGTGGTTCTCTCCGGGCACTCCGGCTTCCTCCACCAGTAAAACTGACTGCCACGATATGACTGAAATATTGTTGAAAGTGGCATTAAACCCCATTCAAACAAACAAACAAATCAACAAATAATGACCCCCATGAATTATTTCCTAAATAGACAATAAAAACACAAAAAAAATCTATGTATAGAAATCTCCACAAGGCATTTAACAAGGGTGACAACCTCTGTCTGTAATGAGCTCTGAATTACCTCTATAAAACACAGGTGAAGTGATACACCCACAATCTTAATGTTGACAAGGTTAAACAACACTAAATCCAAAAACAGCATAATTTCGTAGTTAAAATGATAAGTAGGGTCTACTTCACTTTCAATAAAACTGCTATAAACAGTCAATTTGCCTAAGTTTAAGATGTGAATTGAAGAAATATGTAAGTTAGAAAATAATTCCGTAATTATTGAAATTGGATACATGATTTGTGTTGTACAAAATCTAAAGACATGCCAATAGTTTGTAAAATTGACCTTTTGAATATGATTGAACTAAGTGGTCAAAAGGTCAGTCAGAAGAAAATTTCTTAAATGACATTAAACCTGCTATGCAGTTTCAATATGTTGTGCCTGGGCCAGGAGACCCATCTTTCAAGTTTCCAAAGTTTGACTGTATTTACACAAAAAATGTAATTTGCCAATTGTGTATTATTCAAATACAAACTTTGTATCATTCAAAAACAATTTATTTGGAATAATACACAATTTGCAAAATATATTTATTTCGTAAATACACCCAACCTTCATTACCCAATGTGATTTTTTTTTCATATGTTGCATTTTTAGACACCGGCAAATTTACCACATAAAGGGTATATTAGATGTAAATTCCATTGTGATTTTTACTTTGGTTTTTTTTTATGTATGACAAATAGATATTATTAAACATAACTTCCATTTCAGATCTAAAGGACCAGGAAAATTGACTGGAAGTCATGATGGTTCAGTCAGCTCATGTCAGTTTAGTCCAGATGGTAATGTCCCCTGTTTAACAAGTTTCCCTTGATTTATACTGTATAATAATACAAGCAATTCTAATTACAGTTGAATTTCAGTAGGTTGTACACAAAGGGGGATTTATAAAACTGTAAAGGTATTAAAAAAAGAATAAGAGACATGATCCACATCTCTCATAAGCATTCAAAAGCAAAATTGAACTGCATGTGATTGTAAACAGTATTGATTTATAATAAAAATAAATAAAGGAGAAATAGTTAAAATAAAATAAAGGAAAAACAGTTTGAATAAAATATAGGAGAAATAGTTCAAATAGAATAAGGAAACATAGTTGTTAACTATTTGGCACAAGGACAAATTAATGTTTAGGACAAGCTCATGCAGCGTGCAATAACCTCATTTTTTAGTCGGGTCTACTTTGTTTATATGTTCACTTTTTGGGTTTTTTTTTTAATTTATAATCTATGACTAACTCCATCTATTTTTTGTTCTAGAGATTGCCTTGTCTGTTGAATTTTTCCCTAATGTTGTGTTTTTTTTTTTTTTTGTCTTGTTCTCCTTGACATATTATTCTGTATCAGAACCTTCAGAACAAGGGAAACATTCGTGAAAAGTCCCTGCCATTTCTTGATAGAATACAGGGCCAAATTTATAAAACTGCTTAATTTAAGATTTTATACAAATTTTTCTTCAATCCAAACAAAACAGTATTAAAAATGAATTAAAAATACTCTCCAAACTAAGCTTTTTACAGTTTGTTCTGCAGTTTTTAAAGAAAAGTATATAAAATCACTATAAATCATCTTTCATAAACACAAAGTAAAAGAAAATTTGAGCATCAATCAGATAATTACAAATAATTTTTGTGACAGGTCTACAGTTGGTCACAGGCTCCTACGACTCCACTGTTGTGGTGTGGGATGTAGACAACAGAGTTCAAAAGGTCAAATTACAGGTAATTTTCTTCACTACTATAAAACTATTTTCATTTGGTCAAAACTGAAAGATGTGAAAAAAATGATTTAACTGTATTTTTTATAAATCCACACACACGAGTGTGTTAATTCTATTGGTCAAAACTGTTGCATGTGACAGAATTTAAATTATTATTTTTGTATAAATTCTATTTGTTAAAACTGTTGCATTTGAAATAATTTATTTTGATTATATTTTATAAAGCTACACATCAGTGTTTAAATTCTATTGGTCATAATTTAATTTGATTATGTTTATAAATCTCATTCAGTGTGTTAATTCTATTAATTAAAACACCTAAAATGAAATTAATTGGATTTTTATTTTTACTAATTCTACCCACCATGAGGATAATACCTTATCACCCTGGGAGTTGACCTCTGTCATCACGTTAAGGGGAGATAATTCTTACATCCTCAGTTGTTAGAAAATGACCACTTATGTAAATTGTTTATATGAAAAAGTAAAAAATACACAAAATTACGTTTGGTTTGGTATGATAAAAAAATAATAACTCAGAAACGAGGGTAGTATCCTAATTATCGATGTAGTTAATTATCAATTATCCTGTTCCCTTTTGGTAAAATGGAAATGTTGCCCTCCTTACTTAGCCATAATATATTTAAGTCTTTTTAGCTCACCTGGCCTGAAAGGCCATGTGAGCTTTTGCCATCACTTGGCGTCCGTCATCCGTCCGTCCTTCAGTCCACAATTCACATTTTAATCTTCTCCTCTGAAACCACTGGGTCAATTTGAACCAAACTTTGGTGGAATGGTCCTTGGATGGTCCCCTTTCAGAATTGTATCCGGGGTCGTGATTGACCA
>JAULBM010311229.1:0-14095 GCA_032357055.1 Geukensia granosissima | reverse complement strand
AAAATAATAGAACAAAGGGGGATATGGTGTAAACATTCGTGACACAAAAATCTCATATGTACAAGTAAATACCGAGCAAAGGAACAGCGCTTTGATTGCTGTTCAATTTTCTTACCAAAATTTTTTTAACCACGGGAAACCAAATTTGAACAGTTTGGTTATGGTATAAAACTAAGCCATACCAAATGGCCACCAACGACCACTCGTGCTGGGAACGGGGCATTATCTAAACACATGATTGAATGTTTTACGTCCCTTCTGAAGGTCATGATTTAAGAATTTGACATCCTCCAACAAACAGACGCATCTTTAGGACGAGTTCTACCCCTGGCGGAGGAATCAAGTAGCCTGTTTCTTTACCCCGGCTATTTTCCGGGAAGTCGAGTATTTATATATGCCGTCCAACCAATGGATGCCCGTTGGAAGGGGGTTTAACCTGCAGGTGGAGAAACCGAACGGCCTATTTCTATACATCGCCTGCCCTCATATCGGTTCGTCCAATTATTTGAGGTCAAATATAAAAAAATATAGAAATTTATCACACAAACTTTTACTCCTTCACACTTGATCAACCATCTCTGACAGTTTCTGAGTTCCAGTGATAACAATGTTTTGGGCAGAATAATCTTTGAGCTTAATCTTCACATTTTTATTTCACATGATCCAATGGTAAATGGAATGTTTTCTTCCCAGCCCTTAATTATAAAATGTCCATAAGTGACCGATAAATGATATAGAGCTTCAAAATAATATGCTTAGAACTGATTGGACTTGAACATTTTTTTTTAAATCTAAAAAGAATCATAATTAGAACAAAGACATAAAGGCCTTTCCTTATAAAAGGGAAAGCCCTTAATTATCTTATTGCATAAACTATTTTTACATTGTTTTTTGAAATACTATTCCTGTTTTTGATTGACATTACTATTTTCTCCAGCAGTAAAAAGTTATAAACATTGGGAACGGTTGGTCATTTGATATTATAGACAAGGTAATAAAAATGTACGATGTTTGGTGATTGTTTGATTAAAAGCGTAAGTAGTCTGATGAAACCTTATTGACATAAACACAGGGTACAAAAACGAAGCAATGAGACAGTGGGTGGACATAAGCTCGATTTCTCGGTGTTGTTTAACGATTAATTTGTAGTTGCACAAAAAACCAAGTCTTATTGTAAAAGAAATAAATAAACAAATAAGACATTGTCCTCTTAGTCTCAGCCAGACCTATCCAGCATGCAGCATATACAGGAATAAAACAGTTGATTTGCGTGGGGCTGGGATTTAAAAAATGCGATTTTTGCGAAACACTCTCTAACAGAGTTAAATCTGTTGCCAATATGTAAAAATATAATTTTTATGTAACATGAGAAAAACATTCTTTTCGACACAAAATTCAAGCTTCCTTCCACCTCTAAGTCAAATATGATCAGAAATCCATGACAGCCATAACAAAAAACCACAGACCAGTTATTTCTTCTGTAAGGATTTCAACAAAAGCCTGAAATCCAGTATTATAAGTCACTACCACCAAACGCTACATCGTACAAACTTTTTTTTCCAAATTTTTGTAATTATTTTACAAAAACAGACTACAGAGTAATGTTGATTCTTTGAAGCTCTGCAGGATCACGTGAGGATTCTTATAAATACCAACGTGTTGGGAGTTCTTTCTTTAATTACCAAAAGACAAACGCATGTACGGGTACACATGTTTAGTTCAACGACAGCAAAAGTCAACACTCCGATGTCTATCAAATGTATTTGTTCTCTGTAACTAAGATATGCAATGCGCTTGGCAAAAAGTTTGTTGTTTTTGAAAGACGTGATTTTCAATAAAATTCATTCCAGTGAGATCAAACGATAAGAATAGGAGATGTGCTATGATTGTCCATGAGATAGGAGATGTGCTATGATTGTTCATGATATAGGAGTTGTGCTATGACTGTCCATGAGATAGGAAATGTGCTATTATTGTCCATGAGATAGGTTATGTGCTATGATTGTCCACGAGATAGGAAATGTGCTATGATTGTCCACGAGATAGGAGTAGTGCTATGATTGTCCATGAGATAGGAGTTGTGCTATGATTGTCCATGAGATAGGAGTTGTGCTATGATTGTCCAAGAGATAGGAGTTGTGCTATGATTGTCCATGAGATAGGTGTTGTCCTATGATTGTCCATGAGATAAGAGTTGTGTTATGATTGTCCATGAGATAGGGAATGTGCTATGATTGTCCATGAGATAGGAAATGTGCTTTGATTGTCCATTAGATAGGAAATGTGCTATGACTGTCCATGAGATAGGAGTTGTGCTATGATTGTCCATGAGATAGGAGTTGTGCTATGATTGTCCATGAAATAAGAGTTGTGCTATGATTGTCCATGAGATAGGAGTTGTGCTACGACTGTCCATGAGATAGGAGATGTGCTATGATTGTCCATGAGATTGGAAATGTCCAACAACGTATGATTGTCCATGAGAAAGGAAATTTCTTTTTGTTATAAACTGGTTGGTGTAATTTTCCTTTAACCTTATGTATATTGACATTTTTTTTTACTTTTCCGCAAAGAACCATATTACGTTTCCGTAAAAAGTAATATCAACGTTTCCGCAATTTACTTATGTAGAGTTCAGGTATTACCTGAAAAACTACCAGTCTGTTACACGTACATGCATTTGAAAAATGGAGATCATTATTTTACGAGCAGAATTCTCCAAATCTCAATGAAAGTGTTTTACGGAAATCAAAAGAAATCTGAAATCTGCTTATCACCCATTTTTCACACTTTTAGGCTAAAATACATATAGAAATGGTGTTTACATGATATATTATGCTTTCTATTATAATTAAGAAGTAATTTACATTATTCAAAACATAATTTTTGGTTTCATTTTCACACATGGCTTGATTTATTTTGGAAACACAATTAAAAAAATTAGGGGAAGGGGGTGACATTTTCGCAAAAAATTACATATTAAATTTACCATATGAATAAAATATTTGGCCCATTACATGCCTTATATACACTTTTACTTATACAATATCAGTTTGTAGGCATATAATTTCTAACATGTCGAGAGTATTTAAAAAATGTAGTGAGACTGATATTACGGAAATTTAACAGAAATTTGAAATCGGTTAATCACCCATTTATCACAGATTAAGGTCATAATTTGGACAAATATTGTGTTAACATGATAAATTATGCTTTGTATTATAATAAAAAAGGAATTAATATTATTTAAAGCAAACTTTATTGTTTCTTTTTCACACATGGTTTGGTGCTTTGAAATTTGTTTTCAAATAAATTAGGGTTAGGGGTAATATTTTCGCGAAAATTGCCAATAAAAATCAATTCATTAATGAAATATTGGGCTCATTTGATGCCTAATATAAACATTTTACTAAATTAATATCAGTTAATAGCCATATAATAGCTCAAATGATTAACGTATTTAAAATATAGGGAAATATAGGAAAATTCTGCAATTTTCTAAATTGGGTTTTTTTGGACATTTGAACACCATAACGGGCAAAACAAACAATATTAGGACAATAAAACACAACAAGTTATCAAATGTATTAAGAAACATAAAAAAACTGCATATAAAGTCACAAAGGTAAATATATGAGAGTTGACAGACAAAATTTGGATATTTGTCAAATATCTGTTGGGTAGGGCTTCTATTTTTGCCACAACTTTTTATTCAAAGCTCATATCAATATAACTAGACATGTATTGGAAAAGAAATACATAGACCTTTCTATTGATACCTAACATGTCTACTTTTTTCGGAAACTTATCTATAATTACCTTTGAAGATGAAAAATGGTTAAAAACTTAATCGGCAGAAATATCCAACTGGGCTATTAAAAGACCCCCAAATCACAAATGCGTTCCAAAATTTTAATGTAGACATGTTTTATATTTAATAATATTTTTTGGGATACAAAAAAAAATTGGTCCCATAGAGATAGGGGGGGGGGGGGGGTGCAAGGTAGGCTATCTTAGCCCACGGACAAAAAGTAATTTGCAAAACGTAAAACGCCGCAATTAGCATATTTATTAAACTTACCATGTGTCTTTATGATCAGTTAAAGAAATATCGGGCCAAAGCAAAAACGGTTCGTAAAGAAGTTTCAAAAATGGTCTCTTTCATTTAAGTTTTGCTAGATTCTTTGTTCGGATTGGTTTTTATCGATTCCAAAACGTCTCTAAATACAAAAATTCAAAATGACTCAAAAGACTTTACTGACTCCTAATATAAGCTGAGCCATAAGCTTGTTACTGTATGCAAATAAATATCAAAAAAGAGATACGGAATAAAGAATAGGTCATAAATAAGTATCGAATAGGGAATAAGGAATAAGTAACGAATGGGGAATAATGTACAAGTAACGAATTAGTAACGAATAGAAAATGATGTACATGATTGTATACGTACAGTAACGAAAGTGTATCGATCACGGAATGAGAAATAAATAACCAATAGGGGATAATGTATACGTCACGAATAAGTAGCAATAGAGAATAGTGAACACGTAACGAATATGGAATAAAGAGTAAGTAACGAATATAGAATAAGAAATAAGTAACGAATAAGGTAAAAGGAATTAATAATCTAGTTTCACCACCAACATTAATTTTGTCTAATAAAATAAATTAAAATGCAGATACATGTAAACAATTCTAATAAATTAGCGAAGCACTCACTTGAATGTATTGGGTTTGAGAATAAAATGGCAAAAAAACCAAAATAAAAAAAACTTAAAACGTTTTAACGACATCCAATTGATTCTTGACAGCAACAGAAAATATGTGGCGGAGATGAACATATTTGTAAGCACTCAACCCCTCAACTATAACAGATACATCCTTAAATTTTGCTCAGGAAATTTAAAGAAATCATGCGACGTACAGTGTATGCTATTCAATAAAAAGAATTCGAAGATACCGCAGAGACAGACAGATATCATCAAAACAGAAACAGACACAACCATGGCCAACAAATAAGAAACGCAATACAAACATAGCAAGCACAACACGACATTGAAAACTAAAGCTAGAGTAACACGAACCCCACAAAAACTATGGTGAGTCCAGGTGCAGGGTAAGCAACTTTTACTCTACTAGTGTCACTCGTCGTGTTACTCTGTAGACAAAGCCGGTGTATAGTCGTAATCGATGTTAGTCACAAAGAAAATTAATCTCGATAGTTAAGTAAAATATGAATCAATTTCATGTAATAAATTAGGAGGGTGGAGCAAAGTTGGAAGTGTATTTCCAGTGTCCAGCATATGTTTCTTGATAACAATATCTACAGCTAGGACATTTAGTCAGTGATACCATTGTGAAACAATCTGTGAGATGATTACCTACATAACAAAACGATGTCTCTTGAATATGATATGTAAATCTTAACGTAACATTAAATATATTGTTTGATTGATTGTTGGCAAATATTTCGTGCATATTCAGGACGGAAACAAGTTCAACAATAAATCAAAC
Organism: Geukensia granosissima; assembly: GCA_032357055.1. NCBI lineage: Eukaryota > Metazoa > Mollusca > Bivalvia > Mytilida > Mytilidae > Geukensia > Geukensia granosissima. Next base: position 8,581 of record JAULBM010311229.1, on the reverse strand, counting down.
TGTAGACTGTGAGCAACGAACCGGTATGGAGGGACTTTTAGACTGCCACTAGAAAAATTGCGGGTTGGATAGGGGCGAAAAATTAAGCATTGTAACTTGCCGCATAATGACGACTCAGCTGTTTTAATGGGCCTATAACGTGCGTAGGACGTGGGATTTCTTAAACACGGGCGTCTTTAACTAACGTCTTACTCCGGACGGATTGTGAATTTATTCATTGCCCTAAATCAGGGACGCCCCTTTTAAAGAACTAGTGCCTCCAGGACGGAGATATTTGGTGCATATTCTTACCCCGGTACAACCTTTGAAAAGGGGTATTCGAGTATTTATACATCCCACTCGAACTAACGGACGCTACTTTACCTGGGGTTATACCTGAAGGCGGAGAAACCGAACGACCTTTTTCTACACCACGGCTGCCCAATCTGATCACATCAGCCATTTCCGTCATAAAAAATCCGGTAAAGTGACCTCTGACTTAAGTGGTAGCCATGTTTTCTGCTTGTTAGCGCGGCCATAATGGATATCAAAAATTCGATTTAAAACATAAACACATAACAGTTCGACTTAAAAATTTGGAGGGACTGACCTTTTAATTTATTAATTTTAAAACTGAAGCGTACGTGTTCTCCAGAAACATCACAGACTTGCGTTTTGCCGTCCTTTTGGCGTTCTTGTTATGATGACGTCAGATGCTTATTGTGACGTATCGGGTTTCAGTATTTTTTCAATTTCAAATTTATGATCCAAAATCTAGTATATTTTAATTGATTTTATTGAAAATATTGTTTCAAAAGTATGAGATGCCTATTTTTTTTTTACAAAAATAGTATTTTAAAAGATTTTGGAGTAGGAACTTAATACCATGCGAATGAAGTGGTAGTGTGTGCAGTGTCCGACCGCATCACATTTTGAGCATATTTATGCTCATATTCATACACTTAAATACCTCCCGAGTATTATTTCCGAAGAATGACGGAAATACAAAAGCGTGTTCCGATTGGCTCTTGGACCTCATGGCCTTAACAGTTAAATACACAATGTACAATCAGATTATTTACGCTTTGCAACAACACAATTTTTCAAAATTTTGCAAATTTGGGGTAGTAATTCGTGTGATTAAATAATTTGCATAATTTTCGTTCCAAATTATATTATTCTGACCTTAAGAGATGAATACTCAATTTAGAATCCAGATTATTTTTTTTCTTTTGCAACCAGACAATTTTGTGAAAACATAATTTTTCAAAATTCCATATTCATGTAAGTTGTGGTATGAATTCAAACAAATAAACAATTCAGGCTATTTTCATTTAAAATTATACTTCTGACCCTGAGAAATAAATATTCAACGTACAATCAGATTATTTTTGCTTTGCGACAACATAATTTAAAATTTTTTTGTAAATTTGTGGTATAAATTCATTCTGTTGAAGAATTTATGCTATTTTTCATTCATTTTTTAAATATTTGAAATTTGTCAATTGAATTTGAGCAAATAAATAGCCAAAATATAATAATTTTTTTATGTAAACACCAAATGTACCAATAAAAAATCTATGAATTTTATTACATTCAAATATCCTTTGTACTAATTTATCTAATTTTTTAAGATGGCATCTTTTGGCTGGTGACTTTGTGTAGCTTGCTGGATTTAATTATTACAACGGCTCTTTTAAGGGCCACGGTGCCGAACAGCACAGACCGGTTCCGCTGTGGAGAGATTTTCATGGCCGCGTCCTACCTCAACACACTGCAGCAGGGCTGGTTGCCAGTGGGTCACTGCGTCGAGGGCGATGTAAGGAGTTGGTCATTACTCCATCTCTCCATGTTGTACTACGGTCGAAGTTCCTGCTCGGCAGCACGTGTTGCTGCTATGATGACAGCTACGTGACTGTTCATTATCAATATTACTGTCTCAAATATGAAAGATGTTTTTACTTCATTTTTTAAATATAGATTTTTTGGGTTAAATTAACTCCACGAAATACGTTATTTACCATGTGAAAATGTTTTAAATGTTCAGAAAATTTGTCGCTTGATTCCATGTCATTAGTTTGGAGAACTTAATATTTGTATAATAAACCGTAAAGAAACATTCTTGAGGCAACTTTTCTTACGTTAAATGGTTGTGTGTTTCATAGACTCCAAAACAACAGACCAGACAACCCAAATTACTTTATTGCAGTAGACAATAAAACACGTCTAACTTGATTTAGTGTTGAAATATCATTAGACGTCAAAGAAAACATGGGTTGTGCAAATGCCAATATCAAAATAAATGGGCAGGATGTAGAAAATTATGTAAAAATATAAACTGTAAAGTTACAAGAAAGGTAATTTGAAAAAAGCGGTTAACTTTTGAACAGATGATCCCCAAGTAATTAAGATGAATTTAAGACCATGCGGATTTACTTTAAATATCCGAGGTTTATTTACCATGTTTCCGAAAAAAGTAGGATGTGATGTCCCGCGTTTCAACAGAAGATTGCAAGGAAATCCAAGCTTTGATACCCAATCTTTATATTTAAGGAAAACATTTTAATAAATTTATATTTACGAAATCCTTAACTCGATCATTTGTCAGTTGTTCAGAAATTGCGTTAATTAAAATAAATGAATCGGAATAGTCTATGATATCAAACAGCTGTAATTATACGTGCACCCTTGTGGATTGGACTATAATATTATATATTTGACTCTCTTTGGAAGTATACGTTTTCTGCCGTTGACAATATTCATGAAGTCAATATGGTTGTCTGAACGGTTGTGTGTTTCAATGTGTTTTTATTGCTGTTTTGTCACACTTCTGTCACAGGTTAGGAGAAGGGTTGAGCGCTCCCCAACCGGATTAACCCTGCCACATACTTATGTGTCTGTCCCAAGCGTAGATACCTGTAGTCCAGTGGTTGTCTTTGTTTTATTAGTCATTTATTGTTATTTGTTCAACATTTTTTCAATAGATTAGGTCGATTGTCGTGTTTATGAATAGTTTCACATTTTGTATTTCGTGGCCTTTAACAGCTTCAGTTATGGTATGGACTCCAGCTCATTATGTTTAAAGTCGACTGTCATTTGGTGGATGGCTGTCTCATGGACAATCCTGCCACATCTACTTTAATATACTTCGTATTTCTTTGCTGCTCTGTTATAAATAAAACTTACATTTCCAATAATGAATTTAGTTTTCAAAATAATAAATACACTGAGCCTCAAATAATACAATGTAGAAATTTTCATTATTTCAGTGGGAATAAAATTAAAATCTCTGTTGATTCAAGTTTGGTAAAAGATAACAAAGATGTTCATTATGTACATACATGTATATAGTGTAAATATAAAGGGTTGGCATTTAATTCACCTGTTTAAAGAATCTACGCAGAAATCACATTTATAGACCTAATCTAATCTCGAAGTATGAATTTACCAAGCATGATTTTAATAACATTATTTTTATATCAGTACCGCCGTGGTAGTGTAATGGTTAGCGTGCTCTCCTCGAATGCGGAAGGTCTTGGGTTCGATGGGGTCAAACCAAAGACATTAAAATTGGTATTTGCTGCTTCTCCACTAAGCACGTAGCATTTAGGAGTAAGAACAAAGACTGGTCGGCCCAGAATCAGAATAATGTGTCTAGGTAAAGTAGCCTGTATTTCTGCGAGCTGTTGCTTTCGTGAGCTAGCACGTTAAAAATCCGACTCAGCGTGTCGGCCCAGTATAAAGCAGGGATCATTCATCATTAACATGCTTTCGTCCCGAATATGCATGGAATATTTGCCACTAGACGATAAGCACCATTCAATCAATCGTTCATATCAGTATAGTATGATTCCTGATTGTTAATTCACTAAAGTTAGATACATGACAACATTCATTATGCCTGTTCGAAAGTCTGGTATGTTAACTTGTCCAAAAGTGAATTTCTCAATCAATGAATAAAGCCAACCTGTATCAACGGCACTTAAATTGTTGAAGATTGAGAAAAATGGTATATTTAAAGAGGTTCATTTACAATCAAATGTAAAAAGATTGGAATACAAAATGTAACCTTACAAAACAGGGGACTTTAAGGAAGTCACGGTTGTTAAAAATTTTTAAAAATTAATACAACAAATACATCTATTATTGATCACGACAAAGAGTTGTCATTCAGTTATTACATAACTTCAACATCCATCAATGTCATAATCGCGACAAGTTTTTTTTATTTACGTTTCATGCTCTAATTTCCTATCATTAAAATCACAGAAGTACAAAAGACGGACAGTATACATATAGCTTATATGATTTGTTGGTGTAGTAAATAGGCAATTAAATATTAACATGGGATTTTATTTTTAGTGATGTTGTAATACCTCTTCAAACTAAATCAGAAAATGTTCGAAAATGTTCAGGATTTATTGGAGGGCAAGAGCAAGGTTTTTGATATAGATAAACATATTTACAAGAATGTCAAAATTAGGCACAAACGGTACATTTGAATTATTGAAAATTTGTCAAAACAAGTTATTTGCCCCTTTGGTATCTTCGAATTCCTTTTGACATACTCCGTTTCCGGGTCACATCCGCTCCGCTTTCAGACTCCAGGATAATTTTCGAGCTTGCGATCTTGTGTTCTTGTTTGGCGGTTGGTTATTTACTAGTTCAAATGTAGTAAAAAACCAAACACAATGATACACGTCATGAAATGTCCATAAATTTTTGTAAACAAATGATAACGCGAAAAAATCGCTCACTGTAAATGACAGCTAGTTTAAACTGCAAGAACAATTGATAATATATCTCGTTCTCTTACACTAAGTCATTAATCAATTAACAGCCAAATAAAACAAGTTATTATGCTACAGAAACGAATCGACGATATGAAGGATTAAAATGTAACAAAATATTGATTAAAATTTTGTATTCAAGTAGTTCAGAATACCTTACGGGTGCGTGTATTTACGAGCTTTATTTACAACATTTTAATGAATGACGGGATATCATATGCCGTGTTTTACTAATTTACTACAAATACAGCCAAACTTTAAAATTATATTTTTATATTTTAAATTGAATTTAGTAAATGTTCTTACTAGTTTATGGTAACAGAATCCTTGACGTAATAATTTGCTGAAAATACAAAAGATGACGACCTTCATAAATCGCAAGAAATCATGACTTAAACACAGTCGAGATCTATTTATGAAGAAAGAGTTTATTATATTATTACAAACTTGGAATATTGTAAAGCGATAGATTGTTTGTTTGTTTGATTGGGGTTTTACGCTACATTCAACAATATTTCAGTGATATCGCGGCGGTCAGTTTTACTGGTGGAGGAAGCCGGAGTACCCGGAGAAAACCACTGACCTTGGGGAGGTAACTGACAAACCTTATTATGTGCGATGCGAATTAAGCTCAACCTGTGTTTGTATGGTACAAATTAAGCCAGGCGAGAACTCACGCCGTACAGGTAAGTTTAAATAAACTACCTGGTCAAGTGGTCAGTAAAATTTTTCTCTAAAACGTTTATAGCAACTGAAATCATCACTGATATTAAAAACCACACCTAAACGTATTCTTAAATGAGACGTTGAACTGTTCGATTCTGACAAATAGAGGCTTGCTATTACGGTTTGTTCGGAGTACTCCGTTTTACAATGTCTGAATCTCGGCTTTCATATGATTTGGTTCTTATGCTACCGAGGAGCGATTTATCCTTGAAATGAATATATTTTAAAGAAAGAATATGGAATATGCCTTAAAGACACAATCCGCATCTTACATAACTAAAAACAAATATTACAAATTTAACTGCGGTAAAGCGCATTTCTGAATTTACTTTCAGCGGACACGCAAGAAGGTAAGTAAAACTTAATGAATTTCTAGTAACATTTATGGATCAAATGAAATTTGTAGTTCTGGAACACCGATAAGCCAAAAATAAAGATACAAATCATTGAATTTTACAAATTACAATGTTGGAAAATATAATTTATGACTTTATTGCATAATACACCCATATAGGTCAAGCAATAGAATACAAAAAAATAAACAACATACAATCATATGACACATATTCAGCAAGATTCCTTGACCGGCGTGGACCTCATCTCAATTCTAATGACTGTTTCATAAAGGTACAAATTGCCGGTAAAAGATCTAAATTTGGATTAAGTAAGAGCTGAATTTTATTTAAAGAGGACATATTTTGAAATGAAGGAAGATTGTTCTTGAAAAAAGGTCGTATTTGGGTTGTTTATTAATAACTTGTATCTTTTCAACACACATTCCAGTACCCGAAAATGGATAAGAGCATTCACCGCAAGCACCGGAAGCGTTTTACGACCTCCACGCAACAAAAGAGAAAAGAATCCGTAATAATAATTAAGGAAACAATATAAAACACATGCCACAAAGATACGATCCACATCTTACATAATTTATGTTAAAATTAAATATTCATATCCAAATTTAACCCCCAAAAAATGACAACACGAAACAATTTAATTCGGAATTGTCAGCTTAGGTTTTCAGAAAAGTTTTTGATAGTTTGATTTAATTTAGAGATGGAGGCTTAAATGCGGTGCAGGTATGTTTATGTTAAGATTTGTAGGAACTCAAAGTATCAAATCAAATTTTAACCATATATTAAGACTCCCTTTAGTATAGTAAATCAGGTGCACAAGCAAAGAGAGATAACTCCAATTTATTTACGTTCATTTTATCCAAAAAAGATGGAACAAAATATTCAAAAGCAATATTAAACTGCATGCAAGGCAGTTGTCTGGATAAACCATCATTCATATAGCACAGTCTATGATTTTGTCGTTTGAATATGTTGTATTGTAATTGTAAAGTTATGAATGACAAGTGTTCTCAGGAATACTTTAAACGTTTTTCGATTAAGAAGTTTCAGACAAGAAGAAATTTAGGTAAATTTCCTTTCAACATTTCATTTTATACCCTTTTCAAAACGATACAAGTACAACTCAAATGGAGAGCAAAATATCTCATGCCATATTGTTTGTTTGTTTGTTTGTTAGGTGTCACTTTCAATAATAAATCATTTATATCGGCGATCAGTTTTGCTGAATGAAGCTGATATGACACACCTTATCACGTGCGATGCGAGTTTAACGTAACCCACTTTTGTATCGCACAAAGTCAGACGCGAACTCATGGCGTCTAGGTGATAGGTTAGAGTGATCTGTACAGGTTAGTTAAATCAACAACCTAGACCACTCGGTCACCAAGGCCCCCAGATCTATGCACTTATTTTCTAAAAAATAAATTTTGTCTCAGTCTTTACAAAATCTAAGAAAATGATTCAGAGGAAATGTTATTGAAATGTTAGACCTTCTGATAAACAACACATTTGTCCAGTTTGGTGAACGAATTTTCCAGCAGACCATCAGCGTACCATTGAAATGGGCACCTATTGTGCTCATCTTGTTTCCGACCTATGTCTGCATTAATCTAAGTTAACTTTTCTTTTATAGTCAAACCGTTAATTACTGCTCCTACTACGTTCATGGTGTTCTGTCACTGAACAATGTTCGATTTGGTGGTTATCTTTCCCTGTCAAAATGAGCTTAAAATTAAGAACACTTATATTGATCTTCATCTTGCAATGGACAAAGACTTAAAAGCTAAAACAAAAATCTGAATTTAAACTTTTCCAACAATCAACTTCCCATTAAAAATCTACTTACATTCCTTCTGACAAAAGGAATGGTATATATAGTTTTTAATTTCTTCAAGGCCTTTGCCACCACAATCATTTTCACGACAGGGCACAACTACTGAAACAAGCATACTTCATCAGCGATATATTGTTTCTTTACGGTAGCCGTCACTCCAGAATGTTTACGGTTAGCATAATGATCTTGTTTGCCAGTATGAAATAATCTTATTCCAGATGAAAACGGATTTTTTTCAAAAGTAGGTATATCAACAACGTATTGTTCGTTATTCCGCTGGGAGTTTGAATCTGTTCTTTCATGCTTCAGAGCTGCGATACTGATTCTTCAACTTGCAAGCAGTGACTACCTGGAGTGACATTTTCTGGATATGGAATTGCGGTTATGGTCTTTAAAGAGGCAGGAACTGATAAGTCTTACAGAGCACCCGAACCACAACCAATTTTCAGCGGGGTTCTCATTGCCGAAAATGTTTGTTGCTTTTGTCATGTTTCTTATTCTCAAATTAACCGTGTCTATGAATTGTCCCCTTTTGTCTGGCACTTCAGTTCTTCCTTGCCTGCTCGGTTGCTTCCTCTTCTACTCGTTAAGTTTCTGTTTTTGACGAGCTCTTCTCTTTCCGTCTTCCATAAACTTGAGATATTTGTCGTTCTCTCTGAAAGTGATTAAATAATGTAAAAATTGATTTATTCACATGATGCCCGATTTGGGAGTTCATTTGTTTAAGACAAAATAAAAATGAAGATAGATATTATGCTGTTGTGAGTGGCTAGACTATACTCTCTGTCAGGCTTTTCTGGACTGTTATTTTCGAGCTTTATAAATTTATTTGTGCGATTCTGCCTTTGTATTTATATTCAATCAAAAGAAAGAATTATCCCACATTTAACGGTTTA
>JAULBM010311218.1:0-14096 GCA_032357055.1 Geukensia granosissima | reverse complement strand
TATATATGTAATTTTATTACATCATGTTTTAATATCAGATAATTCATTTGTTTTTGATATGATGTTTTGTTCTATATGCATCCATTTATTGAATTCAATGTCATGTTAACTATGGGGACGACACCAATGTTGATATTGGTTTTTCTAATAAAAGATTACTTAGTTATATTTATTGTAATAAAGATACTCTTTGGTCTGATTGGGTGACTTTCTGTTTATTTTTTTTTAGGTTAGTCGGTTGCTGCTTTTCTTTTCTTTGATTTTTTCTTTGACCAATCGTTAGAGGAGGGTTGGGTACCCACTGAACTAGTTTAACCCCGCCACATGTCTCATGTGCCTGTCCTAAGTCGGGAATTGGGGTCCTCGGATTGTCAAATTAAGTAGTCTTACATTTATATTTGAAAGTTAACTTAAGTTTGCTCTAAACTGTTCCTGCATTTATCTTGACTGTGCCCTGTGGTTAACTGAGTGTTTGTCAAATGTTATAAATTAATGTCTGGCTATTGATGACAGTATTTGCAGGAATATTTTTCCTGTTACTGTTGCTCAAAATAAATTCTTCCGCCTACTAATATATTTTTTTTCTCTTGACGGATTTGGTGATGTTCTATTTTATATTTATGGCTCGTCTGTTGTTGTTCTTTGACCGCATGTTGGGGGAAGGTTAGGTAACCACTAAACCCATCATATGTCTCATGTGAATGTCCCAAGCCAGGAATTGTGGTCATAGGGTTGTCCAACTTCCACGCAAGGGTAAAAGTACGCTTCTCTCTCAGTTTATACATCGAAGCGTCTCTGCGACGGAGATTGAGGGTTGTCTTTGTGTTTAATGTTTTATCTCATTTCCTTTTTTTGATAATATTCGTGGCGATTTAGAACTTTTCACAAGGAGTGGTATTCCACCTGGAAAGGCTTGTGGAGACCTCTAGATTTGTAAATAACTCTGTTTTTCTCGTGGTTGGAGTGCAGTCTCTCTGACATTCACACCAAATCTTTTCATTTTCACATGTTCGCAGTTTTTATTTTAATCTAACATAGAAATTTCAGTTGAGTTAAAGCATAAACTAACGAGCAAAATAGGGATCTATTTCGTGCCACGATTATATTTAATGCAGGTGTACATACAATTATACAAAATTAATTAAGGGCATTTATAGCTTCAATATTTTAGAATGACTTTCTTTGCATAAATTTCTCGTTAGGGTAAGTAGGCTTTCATGTTATTCCGATATTCAAGGCATTTTCAATGATTCTAATAACACTGTATTCATTTAAATTATGCGTAGAAGAGCAATAAATTGTATCTGCATAACAAACTTACACATTATTTTGCATTGTCATTTAAGTGCTATTATAGCGCACGTAACATGTCAAGCTTTTAGATAAACTGTGAAAATGGCCGCATGGCACCAACAATAAAATGGAAACAGTGGAGCACTAAACATAAAATGATGTTGGTATCGGAGATATCAGATATTCATCCATTCATCCACGATATTATTGTTTTACCTTACAGTTGTTATATTATATATGTTTCAAAACGAGTGGAGGCTGTATATCGCAGGTTATCAACTCAAGTTATTTAATTTCAAAATAAATAATAAACGAGCTTCAGGCAAGTTTTTTATTATTTTGAAATTAGAAAACTAGAGTTGATAAGCGATATACAGTTCCCACGAATTGTGAAACCTGTTTCTCTTATGATTTATTTTATGGCCTATTTTTGTTGGAATGTACGCGCGGAGTAAATGATGATCTAACAGATCGGCCAATTAAATAGTCCCTAAAATTTATCTCATCATAGGATAGGCTAATCTAATGAAAGTATCTGCTTTATCACATAGTGAAAAATTTAGTCTCGTTATATATTTCAATATCAGTTCATGCAATAAACGGATATAATACCTGAATCATAAGAGAAATGTTACGTTACAACACACTACCCACCAGCTTTTTGTAATCTCTGTCACATTATTATTTATTATTTATCTCCAAATCTATCAACCATCATTTACCTTTCCACGTATATAGATATTTTCATTTTTCATATGCTGAGTAAACCTTTGCTTTTTTATGCAGTAGGCGAACCACGATTTTCGCCATATTTAAAAGACATAGGTACATCTGCATTTTAATTCACCTTTCTTCATACCTCGGTAAATTATGTTGAACTCTTATGCATGGTAAACTATCTCGACCGATACCGTAAACCAGCGGTGCTTTTTTGAGGACAAGCTAAGTAAGAAATTTTTCATCTTTAATCAGCAGTCCGTTGCGCAGTCTGCCTGCTTGAGATTAGCAAACTTTTGGTGCAGTTTATTCCCTATGAAGGCATATTTTCCACACAGCTGGGATTTTTGCACATAGTACTTGATTGAAATACATTGTACTTGCACGAATGTTAAGCAATTCAGTTTAGACTTAGGTTCGTAATAATTAAACCACTCAAGTCAAGAAATACATTCGAAATACTGAATTATTGCATAAATTGACAAAACATCGGAACCTATAATTAACGTCGTAATTAGATATCATGCTGAAGTCGCATATTATCTGCTATTTATATTACTATGACTCTATGGATGTAACGAAAAACTACAGTAATAAGTCATTAATCTGATTTAATACGTAAATGTTTTGTTTTATGACGAGACTTTTCTCTCATACACCGGTCATTTAATCTGATGGGATGGGCTATGTATTTCTGAATCGTGGGAAAATTATTTTGACTGATTATGGATGAGAAAAAATACTGCCATTTAATAAAAGGGATCATATAAACAATTCTAAATAGGAATTTCGTATTTCATGTATAAAATTAAAAGTCATACCATCGCAGAAAATGAACCTGCACCACACACAGGCAATGTGTTCTCCACGATCGGATTTAAAATTGAGAAAGTCCAGTGTAGAATACCCATGTGAGAGATCAGAAGTGCATAGTCCAAAGAGACAAGACGAATTCGAACGAAAACAAAAAGAACAAAGGCTTGGAATCCACGAACTCCTCAACAAAGCAGTAGTGTGACCAGGTGCTCATAAATGGTAAGCATCATCTGTCTTGCGCGCAACACCCGTCGTGAAATCCTTAAACTCTTTTTGATTGATTGATTGTTGTTTAATGTACATTGGCAATTATTTCATGCATATTCAGGACGGAAACAAGTTAGCAAACACTAAATCAATATGTAGACTGTAATCCGGGTTAACGTCAATCGGAGTAGAGGTCAACTTATTTTTGTATTACCAGTAACAGGTCCAATTACTTGTTGAGATACACTGATACCATATGGATCAACCAATTCGTGATGACGGCCATAACATTTTTGGAGGGACGACTTTAACCTTAGTTGGCTGTATCCTTCTTATAACAATTTATGCGACAACAGCAATGCTCTCTGCGGAAATCCAGAAATTTGGAACAGGCACGAGAGTATCGAATCAACTGCGAATCATAAACCCCGTAGGCAGGGAAAGCAGGAATATTGCCACATTATAGGTGTTTTAAAACATGTTTGATTCGTTTTTAGCAACAAATAAAAACAACGGATTTTCTTGATACATTATATGTAAATAGTGACTTTTAGAACAATTAATCCGCGCTTTTGATAAACTCTGATAAGTATGCAATGGAAAGAGGCGACTGAAGTTTTCTTTTTCAGTAAACCTAATTGATGTTTTATTAAATTGTTTTAGGAAATTGATTGATTGGTTGGTGTTTAACGCCACGTTGGTAGTATTTCCGTCATATCGCGGCGGGAACATACACAATATTTACTTAAAATAAATCAAAAGTAAAATATTCAGTACTAAAATTGTTGGTTTGGTTTATTTACAAATAAAAATAGTCTTAAAAGTCAAGATTTAACTTTAAAAAGCAATATTACAGATAGAAAATAAGATATCACAGACGAAAGTTCATATTAGATAAAAAATAAACATAATTTACAACACAAAATTACAAAGCAAACTACAAATAAACAGCAAAATAAGTGTTGGCCCACATTCGCGAATATAGACCACCATCTTTTAAATACTTTAAAAGTTTGTCGCCAGCGACGTTTGTAAATAAATCTTTAATATCGGAGACTGTGTAGTATGTTTAAGGAAATAAACCATCAAAACATTTAGATTCAATGGTCGGTCCCCGGTGTCATCTACTTGTCTAAGAGATACTGTACCTCAGTCAGCTCGTCAGTCAATTATTTGCCTCAGCTCAGCTCAAAGTGGTAAGCGTAAAATTAGGGGCATCTAATGCTTAAAAGTTTTTTCACGGTACTTGAAATGAAAAAAAGGTCCTTGAAATGAAAAAAAGTATTAATCTCATGTTCATCGAAATAGGATTTTGTATTCATATATCTCACGGCTAGAAAACATTATTCCAGATATATAGAAAAGTGTTAGATGACATTGAAAATACGGGTAACATCAGATGATTACACATTTTTGATTAAAATTAGTCACCCGCCCTTGATGACAATCCACACGCTTTTGATTCAATGGACCGTTTCACAAATGCAACATAATTCTGGGAAAGTCATTGTTTTTGGTTGATTTTTATTGGTCAACACGTCATTTACAAGGATGCTGAGATTGCGCAATGCATTTTACGAGGACGGAAGTTGAATTTCTAAATCGGTCCATTTTACTTTTTTTTAATTTAAACTTTTGGATATACACCCAAAAATTATATACAAAATTAACAGAAAAAAATTGTTTCAAAGCGTCCGAAAAAACGAATATGATATACCGAGCCAACTATTGACGTAAAATAGTCACCCTTTTATATTCCCTATAAAATGTTTTTTTAATATATTTTAGAACATTGATAATTTTGGATTACAAAGCCTATGTTTTATATTTTAATGATGGCGTTGTTTTCTATTTATGAGCAATTATTTAATTCGGTAGATTTCATCTGTCAGAAAACCATGTAATAAATATCTTAATATAGTATAGATTATAAAAATATAGGATATAGAATAAAATTTAAAAGAAGAATTTGGGATGTATGTCAGAATGACATGAACTACATCTTACACACGTGTATAACAAATATTCAAAAGCCAAATTTATCCTTCGTACATAGATTATAAAAAATAATGGATATGGAATAAAATCTAAAATAAAGAATATGGAATGTCAGAAAGACATGATCTACGTCTTACAAACGTGTGGAACGAAATATTCAAAAGCCAAATTTAACTGTCATACAAGTTCTTTTCTGGCTGAGCTATATCAAGTATGATATGGGTCAAAACATTGGAATTCCAAATTAGAACTACATTTGTCAGAACGTCATTAAACAATATATGAATTAGATTACATGTAGATGATATATTTCATTTGTTTAAGTTAAGATTCGCAATTTTGGAATTCAGCACTTTAAAAATTTAATAGGATATCATGTTATGGTTAATAGATAAACTTGAGGTTGACGTTGTGTACGTATTGAGAATTTTGATGATCGGTACAATTGTTACAAGGAAAAACCTCCCACCAGCAGTGTTAGAACCAAAGGTAGATCCAAAACATAAAGTACTCATAAGAAGAAACCACAAAAAGACTATCAAAACCAGCAGAATCGAAATCTATCGTGTTCACTACAAGGAATGTAGTCTATGTTAATTTCATGGTTGCAGAAGTTAGAATAATAATCGCAAATTTACTGTAAAACAATTTGTTGTAAAATCACTCACTCATATGAATGGTCAACGGCGGTGAAGATATATTTTTTCGTTTAAAAAATGATTGTTGTGTCTCTTTTTGAACAATGTGACGAGACGTTTATCATTATTTTATTTTATTTATTTTTTTAATACTAATATTGAAAATAAATTGGAAAACTAATTTAAAATTAAATCCTTACCTTGCGTGTATATAAAAGACAGCAACAATGACAGCCCTGTGGAATATGAAACAGAAAATACAATCTATAGGTTATTGAATAAGATCGGCTAATTCACAATGAACCTTGCAATCTTCTATGTTACGCAAAATTAGAAGAACCTGCCAAGATTAAATTATTAATTTTTAATAATATAAGCAGATTGTGTTATGCAACCGTGTTACAAAAGAAAGGAAAACACATTCTATACACAGAATATACCATAAATTCATATTATTCTAAATTATGCACTAAAGACCAAATTGAACTGAGAAATCAACAAATTAATTAAACGCAAGCCGTAGTGTATATTATCTGGCAAAGATTCATGAAAGTATTTTCATAGTCGAACTATGCAAAATACCAACATGTCTCTATATATATACTCTCAGGTCGGGGGTTCATCACCCATACCATATAGATTTTGAGCATGAATATAAAGTGCGTTTTACGTTTAAAAAATATAATAATTGATTAATTGTTGTTGAACGCCACGTCAGCAATATTTCAGGCCTATCGTCGTGGGAACAAACCGACGTACAAGTATAATATTGGATTAATCTACTCCGTTAAACAAATCATGTTTAATATTTTGTCTGCTTTGGCAAGGAATACACTCAGTTGATTGCTCACTCTGAAGTGTAAGAATGAGACGTCATGGTGGGTCTAATGTGACATTTAGTTAAAACAACTTGATCTGTTCGACTTTTGCCAATAGAATAATTATTTGGGTCAATAATTGGCTGAATTTGGTATAATTCATTTTAAGTGTGCGAATCCCATTGGGATTCCCACAGTTCGTTAATGTATTTTAATATCACAGAGATGGAACCGGTAATTTTGTGACCTTTTCAAAGCTGCTGCAATTTTAACTTCGTCCTTGGACCTATCGGTATAAATTATTTTGTGATTGTTATATTTGGCTTTTATTTCAGCAGCATTTTGCTGAAATTAGCAGGCGATAAGTGTCAGAATTTTTATATTTGCAAATATAAAAAATATATATGAAGGTTTTTATAAGATCATGTTGGTGATTCGAGTGTGTCTGTTGCAACAATGTGCTTATGATCCATGTCCGCCGATGCATGTGAAGTTTAATACGAATGCCAAAGAGGATTTTATTTACATGTTTTTCAAATACTTCCTCATACAACATTGTACAGAGGGCTGTAAAAAATCAATTGTATACGGAATTAGAAGGCTCCTAGTGCAAGCCGTAAACCTTGATGATAAAAATAGGAGATGTGGCATGATTGTCCATGAGACAGCCACCCACCAAAATGACAGTAGAACTTAAACTTCTACATGTCCAATCACGGCCTTCAATAATGAACAAGAGTCCATACCATAACGGAAGCTAACGCTGTAAAAGGCCCCAAAATACAAAATGTGAAACTATACTAACATTAAACTGGGGTGCTTCGCAAGCGCAGCATGATACGACCGCAGCATGTTGACATGTGAAAGGTGAACAAATGAACCTTTGGGTAAGTGAGGACACAGTATTTTGTTGGACACAATAATGTGCTGGACACAGTAATATGTCAGAATAAGTGATCAATTTGACTCGAAATTATTTTCAAAACTGGTGTCACTATTGTTAAATTTTTCATAAGGATCATTTTGAGAAAACTCCATCAAAATCAGTTGAAAATAAAATTATCAAAAATTGAATTTCCACACACCCCCACTTTGTCCCCTTCTAGCTCGAAAAAGGTAAAAGATAAAGAAAATCTGTTGACTTAACACTGAAAGCTCTTATTGAGAGGAATCCAATGCAAAAAAAAAATCAAAATCGGATGAAAAATAAAAATTTCTTATCTCCGGCAAAATCACATTTTTTAAACCCTTTGACCCCTTTTATACAAAAAACGGTAAATTTTACCAAAAAAGCTTAAAAAACTTATGTTGCATTTGTCTTGAGGAATCACTTGGAAAAAAATCCATCAAAACCGTGTGAAAAATAAAATTTTTCCATATAACACGAAATTGAATTTTTCATAAGGAATCAGTTGCAAAAAAACCATCAAAATATCGGATGAGAATATCTGGCCACTCCCCCAAAAAACGGGTGGGCTAGATCACCCAAAATACCAACCTTTATCTAGTACCAATTATCAATGTCCCAAAATATCAAACGCGGATTGGTTAACTAGAACAAAAGTTATCGTGCGGAAACTTCGACGACAGCTCCATACTATACTACGACAGCAAATTATTAAAATAACTTATTCCTTCAGGTACTTAGTATTAAACGTTTTGATAAGAGGCAGAAAGGTAAGTTTGCTATCTAAAATTTATCAGAGGAACTTGCATAACTTCTTATTGTAGAGTTTTATGGTTTGACTTTTGGGTCAAGAAGAAGTTTCCGAATATTGCAAACGTTTTAGAAGTTTTAAAATTAGAAAATTTAAAGCCGTTTCTCAATCTTGTTGAGAGCAAGCTGATATTGTCTCTTAATTGCATTCATGTTTTGGGATCTCTAACAAGTCAAGGAGTCATCAACAACTTTGAGGGCTTTTAGCTAATTAAACTTTTTATTTTGACGTTTTGAAAAGCCACAGAGAAGATACGACGCGAACCATATTGATCATCCGTCTATAGCTCAACTGAAGGCCAGTTCAGCTTTGGTTGAACGTCCAGCGGCAGCTATTTCATGCATATTCATGACGATAGCATGTAAATGGATGATGATGAATGGACTAGACTGACATGCTGAACCGGATTTTTAACGTGCTAGCTCAAGAGAAAACAATAACCCACAGGAAGACACACCACTTTTCCCAGACACGTTATCCTGACTCTGTGCCAATTAATCTTTGCTCTTACTCTAAAATTCTGCGTGGTTACTGGGAGCAGCAAATACCAATCGTGTTACTACACTTGTCAGTGAAGTGTTGTGTGTTCTGTTTTTCGTTTTGTTGACCGTGGTCTTGTCTGTTTCCAGACTTAACGATTTCTGTCTGCCCCGTTGGTATCTTCGAATTCCTTTGATATAACTAAATAGATATAACAATATAAGATATCGTAATAACGATATAATACATCGAAATAACGATATAATATATCGTAATAACTATATATTATTTCGAGATAACGATATATCATATCGAAATAACGATGTTATATATCGAGATAACGATATAATCCTATTTTTATGTCCCCTTTGGGGCTCCGTAGAGAACAAAATTTCATGTTTTGATGCAAATGGAAAAGAATTTATGTCTGTAAATGTCTGAGCTATTGAAATTGATCTTCTATGTACAAAAATGACACATATACATTTAATTTATTATATAATTGGTATGTATAAAAAAAGGAATAATAGGAGATGTAAACTTGTCAATGGGAATGTGAAAAGTCGGACAAGCAATATAACAACATAAAAATTACAGTAATAATGTAGATGTAGCATTTTGTATTGCAACTTATATGTAGGAAGTTTGATAATTTCTATTATGGAAGAAAAATTACTCTGAATGTCAAGCATTAAATATTCTCTTTGATTGCTCAGGTTACAGATACAAGTTAGTTATCTTGTATTTACTGTAGTTTTTTTCGCCCGCTTTTTGTACTTGTTGGTAGATATGATCATCACATTTCAAGAAAAATTTGTACCCTTACTACAGAATTCAGCTGGAAAAGTTTACTATCACACCAGCACCTGCCCGTGATGATTGTAAAGACGTGAAAACAATTAATGTTGTAAGTAAATATTTACATGTGCATACATATTAAGACCAGATTTAGTTCCATAAGAACTGAGGTATACTAACAGCATGGCAAGCAGTTGTATTGACCATTCGAAGACTTGTAGGCTGGATATGTTATTTAAGGCATTCAAGATTAACTTAGTAGGGTAATATATTAAAGTTTCATGAAATGTTCATGATCCTGAGTATTCAAATAACAGAAGGATTGCAAATATTTTTACTTGTTATTTCTATTGTTTTCAGTATTCAAATTGCATTTTAATGTGCTAAACATGGGATTTATTTTTTTCTTGAAGGCCTTCATTCTGTTGGAGGCCTGCATTGTTCGGGGAACAGCACTGGATGTCAAGAAGGAGCCATTTCTACTCAATAGAATGGGCAGGATATCAACCAGACACTTAGATTAATTGATTGTTGTTAAACTTCAAGTGGCAAATATTTCATGCATATTCAGGACGAGAACAAGTTATCAAACAATAAATCATAAAGAAACTAGCTGGGGGTTAAGCGGACACAGTAGTGTCGGGAATTTAAGCCTAAACAACTGATGACATACGGGCCACTTATTACAAGATGTTGCAAACTATATTTAACGTGCTGAAAGCATGGCTTTTATCCAAACACAGGGCACAGCGGTAACGTTCCCGTCCGGACACGTGTCGAGAATTTAAACATCTCCCCCCAACCAACGGACGCCCCATTGGGAGGGGTTCTACCTTCTTGCGGAAAAACCGAGCAATCAATTACTTAACCGCGGCTACTCTCGGGGTGATTGAGCATTTATGCACCCCGCCAAACCAACGGACGCCCCCTTTAGCATCATCAAACACAACAAAATGTACCAGCGAAAAAATCCTTAAAATTATCGAAGGGAACTAAGAGCTATTGTTGGATGGGTGATTTATAGAAACGTATTTATCATCAAGTGAACTGTAGACCCGTATAACATTCCATCGTCTCAGGGGCACTCTATTCCTTTGGTGTTATAGAATAAGCCATGGCTGAAAATTTGTATTATGAAACAGTTGCCCGGCATATCACATGCGTAATTATAGAAATTAAGTTGTAAGCAATTGTGGAGTCGCACTGCAAATTTGGATGCGCAACGTCGTCTTCTATATCACCTGCATGTTGTTTTTACATTATAATTGCTAGTTTTGTATCTAGAAAGGTAAGTTGTCCTTAAGGTAGCACATTAGGGTATGTATTTTCAACGCTTTACAAAATTTGTACGAGTTATCTGAAGCCAACGAATTTTGTTCAAACGTGGCGAGAACATATTAAACTTCATACAAGCGTTCAACAAATAATTAGAGCGTGCCTTAGTTGTTCTGCAGTCTCCCACAACGTAAAACAAAGTTACGGTCAATTCTTTACAGGGACCTAGCATGAACATTATGTAATTTAAAAGTTTGACCACGTTGCCATAACGAAGCGACAGTGCAATACAAAGGCAAAAAAATTCTTTGTTCGTAGTCATTCAAGTCCTTCTTGAGGATAGAACTGAGGTGACCAAACAACAGCAGAAAACTCTGGCCTGTTAAAGTAGATTTAATCTAACTATTTTACGGTTTTTTAGTAAAGTGATTTCAAACGTTCGAGAGGTCATGGCTCCTTAATGATTATAATGAATTCAGGTGACAAGTAATAGAAATATGTGTTTTTAAAAGACAAATATTTTCTCAATTTAACAGATTGGCATTACGCGTTTCGAATTCCAGTGATTTAAAACTTTTCAACGGTATTAAATCATGTAAGCAAGCCAACGAGAAATAATAGCTGTATCTTGAGATCATTATGATTAAAAAATACATGATTATCAAAGTCTCACTGTCGTTAGTTTCATTATGCTAAAAATAACCAAGGGCAATTCAGTGACTTGGTAAAAAAATATCTTTATCATAATCTTAATAACCAAGGGCAATTCAGTGACTTGGTAAAAAAATATCTTTATCATAATCTTAATAACATCTAATCAGTCATTTTTTACTGAAATCCAAAGACAATAACTCATAAATGGTATTATTAACGAGTTGACCTTGCGATAAATCATTTTACGTATATAATACGTTTTTAGTTAAGAAGCTGAACAATTTTTCCAATGACATACATCAGCTATTTCATATAATTGACATTTATTTTACATTTATTACAATGTTTTAAAAAGGGAAACGGCTTAAAATGTTCTCCAAATACGCTGACCAAATTCTATAGACGTTTAACTCAATTTGTTGAACGTTTTGCATCGATTTTTCAAACTGTTGATTGTATGATAACAAAGTTTGACACAGAAAATTTTTCCGACACTATGGCATTTTCCGAGATAAGTCAATGTCAAGATTTTAATATCTTAGCCGAAAACTCGGTAACGGAATAAATTTTTGTCTGACAATCTGATGTCTAAATAACTCACTAAAATCAATGTTGATAGTTTCGACAAGTTGCGGCCCATCTTTTGTTAAAGCTCCTAATAAAAGTCTATACCTTTATCACGGCAGATTATTTTAAATAAAGTAGATCCATGATTCCAATAATTGCACAGGAAAATTATTTTTTTACAAGTCTCGAATTGTCTTTAGCAAACATGGCAAAGAAAAATAATGAGAAGGGTTACAATAAAGGTCTTTCCGGGATTGGATAATGATTATATTATTCACAAAAACAGCATTCTGAAACAATTTCCTACTTGTACGAATATTGGACTTTATTGCCTTTCTGGTAGTTATTAACCATTTTTGCTATTTTCTTATGTTGTTGTGAAAAATAAAATTACGGCATTAAAACTGTAATTTGTCAATCTTTTTTTTAACTAGGGTCCCGCATGTAGATGCCCTATCAAACACATGTCTAATTTGCCTGTCCAAAGTAAGGAATTGTGGTCAATATATGGTTTTGTCTTTTTATTTTATATTTTGTTACATTTACATATTAGATAATAACAGCATATGCACGATTTTCTATTTGGGGCAATGTACAGCTTTTCACAAGGAGTGGAGTGAAGTCTCTCTGACTTTTACCCCATATCTTTTCATTTTCATTTTTTTTATTTTGTCCCTCTGTCCGTTAACTTTATTCCTCAAAGTTTTATCGTCATGTGTATTTGATAATTGTTTTGATATTTGGTATAATGCTTGTAAATGTAAACCCCTGTTAGCGATTTTCAGGTCTGCCGCAACTATTTACTGTTTCCGATACTTAAAATTTATCTGACATTTGTTCTTCTGGATGTTTTGATGCTCATAAAATATACTTAATGTCCCATTGATAAATGACCAACAACTATAAGATTTATTAACAATGGAACACTGAAAACAGGGTTTGTAAAGTTGTTTTAAATCCTTGAAAGTACTTGAAAATTAAAGTTCAAAAATCAAGGACTTGAAATATGAATAAGGTCCCTGAAAGTCATTGAATATCAAAATTTGATGAACGTACAATTTATTTTATAAATATTAAAAATGTCAAACTTGCTGATTTTCCTCTTTTTACTCATTTATTAACCATTCAAAAGGGAAGACTACCTGAGCGGTTGCGGTATAGAAATAAGCCATTCAGTTTCTATGCTAGCCGGTAGACATCCTGCTAAAGCGGTGTGTGATTAATACTCAACTGATCCGAGAGCAGCCAACAGGAGGTAGACTCCATCAAATAAGCGTTCGTCTGTTTTGCGAGATGGATAAATTTTCAACCAACAATCTTTGAAGGTGACGTAAAAAATCTGTCCTGAGTTAGGTGACTAGGCACGCTCTCCGCACGGTCGGTTTATCTTCAAGAAAACAAAGAGGAATATGAAAACCGGCAGGCATGTCTACGGGAAATGCTTAGTAATACGACAACACGGCATTCCAAAAAACATGAACAAGACGGAGCATGACACATTCTGTACATTATAACTAAAAATAAACATACAACTGTGAACAATGATGATACAACCGGGGGTGTTCTCTTGTGGTCCGGAAGGGTAAGCAGTTCCTGCCAGTTTAATTCATCCAATTATAATCTAGGGAATCCAGAAGAGATGTGGATTGTTTCTTTATGGCATATATTCAATATTCTTTGTTTTAAATATTAAAAACACAAAAGCCGTATTGTCTATTTTCGAATTCGCAGTAATAGTCATTTCAGGGTAAAGGGGGAGGATTAAAAGGGACTGTTATATAACCTACAGGCGGAGAAAGTGAACAGCCGGTTTAAGGTTTCTCCGCATCTTCAAAAGAAAAGATTGATTGATTGTTGTTTAACGTCCAGTGGCATGCATATTCAGGACGGAAACAAGTTAGTAAACAATAAATCAATATGTAGACTTTAACAAAGGGACCGATAAGGGAGGGACTTTTAGACTGCCACTGGAAAAATGCGGGTTGGATAGGAGCGGAAAATTTAGCCTTGTAACTGGCCGCCTACGGACCACTCAAAAAAAGCTGTTACAAGGGGTCTTTAGCGTGCTTAGGACGTGGCATTTCCTAAACACGGGGTGTATTTAACGTCTGCCTCTG
>JAULBM010311188.1:0-14099 GCA_032357055.1 Geukensia granosissima | reverse complement strand
CGTTGAATAGTAACAGGGACGACGTCGGTGACGAGTGTTGAATGATTAGGAGTTATTTTATAAAACAAACGTGTGCAAATACCGTTGTCATTGAGAACCCATTCGGAAAAGTCAAAACTGAAAACATTCAAAAAAAATAATAAAAATAAAATCAACATTTATTCCGTTTGTGTGATATAATGACGTCTTCCTATATTTTGAACATTGATCTATTACTGTATTGTGGTAATACAAGACAAATTTTGTATCGTTTTTCTGTATTATTGTTCTCTAGAACTGAACTAGTGCTTCCATTGTATTCTATCAACCTTGTCTGTATCCCAGCATTGAGACATCATTATCAGCATTTGACTTCCGCACGCAACATTTTTACCGCAGATTAATCTAACTTTATTGATGTAACCCTTTGGAACGACCCCATCAATACTATGCTTCACCTGTATTATTTTTTATTGATTCCAAAACAACATCGTATTTTATTTTAGGAACGCGATGAAGTTTATATATTTCTTTAGAAAAACTGATATATTAATCATTATGGATGGCATTCAAATTTATGTCACATTGTGAACAAATACTGAACTAGGATGAACCGATCATATCCGTGAAAAATCTTTGGCAGACAAATCAGTTAGCATTGTAACAATTTAAGAAATGTGCGGAAAGCAGCAAGGTCCTGTTGAGTGATGACTGCTGCAGAATAAAATATATATTCTCATTTGGATAGCAGAAAAAGTAATTCGTCAAACGTCAAAAAAATTGCGTGGTATCATTAATAATATAAAGAAGTATCCTCCACAAGCAAAAGTACACGGCATTTTTCAAAATATAATATATAACACAGACATTGCAATTCCAAATATGGTAACTAAAAAAAGACACAACGAACTGAAAAAACAACCATCTCGGATTTAAATTACTTCTATGAAGAAAGTACATGAAAGATCATGAAAACTTACGGCAACTGAAAGTTTTTACATTATACAGGACTCAGGGACTAAATTAGTGTAAAACCATTTGTACATAGTAGTGTATCAATTATGATTAAAGACATCTTAGTTTGTCCTTAATCTGGTAACATCTCAAGTAAACATAACGAATTAAGTTATGTCATAATTTGTACATGTGATTTATACTGTATTTAAAATGGTAAATAAAAGGTGAAAATATTCGTTATACCTGTCCAAATTACTTATTAAATATTTGTGTAAGCAATGAACACTCATGCTGCGTTTTTACAATTTGGTGATAAACCAATTATATGATTTTTTTAAATTTAGAACGGTTTAATAGATTTTCCATACTTCTCGTATATTAGCAGGCGTAATACTTATAAACCATTTATTTTGTGCCAAACAAATTTCCTGCACATGAAAACAAAACGCTTCATTTGAGAAAACCTATTAACCTTCAAATGATGAGCAAATTGTTACACACTTGGCGTGCCATAATTTTATTATGAGAGAATGTGCGAACATGAAGAACTGACATATATGCTGTCGATATTCTTCCAGCAAAAAAGGCAGATTATCACGTGTTCCTGTTTGATATAACAAACATGACAGACTCTAGACTTTGTTACAAAGAGAAATGGTTATTTCATACGAAATTTCGAGTGCAGTTGTATATACATGTATTTAACACATAAAAAAATAACGTACATTGACCCTATATCATCGGTTAAAATATGCATGCACATGTTATTTGTTAACTTTTTTCAAACTCCTTTTTAGGTCAAAATATTAAGTAAATGGTTTGGTTAGTGCTGTTTATTTTTATTATTTAATTTGTTCTATTTTCATTTGTAATATTTCACCGATCAAATCAAGTTAATTATGGAAAAAAATGTTATGTAATTAATCAACATTAAATATGATACATGTATATTTTATGATAATTTACATAAATTTATTTTTTAAAGCGATTATTTTCAAATAATAAAAACAACTCAATAGTGCAAAATAGTAATTAGAATTCATTTTTGTTACACTATTTTAATAAATATTTAAACCAAAGGCTATTCAATTGGATGAGGATATATATGTTTAATTGTTCGTTATGGTTCTGTAACACCACAATACTGACAAACTGGTTAAACCCCGCCACAAACTTAGTGTGCCTATCCCAATCCAGAAACCTGTAGTATCTATTTTTACTGATTCTTCGTTGTGTTTGCATTATCGTGTATTATAGTTATAATATCATAACAAGAATCCAAAGATACAATTAGTAGGACGAAAAATATTTCAAATGACGGACGAAAATCGTTACGACAGAAGACAGATAACATCATGGCAAAAATCAATACACAACAATACACAGAAAACTAAAGACTGTTATATTTTTATCTCTGCACCTTTTTTCTTTAAAGCTTTCTCAGTTCCATAGTTGGGGCCAGACAAAAGGATTGTTTTTAGAATGTAAAAAACACATTACCAAAAAAAATCGCTTAACAATTAAGTTTTTTATGGTGAGTTTAGGTGCTGCGGAAGGGGTAGCAACTGCTCCATTTGTGGCACCCGTATGTTACTCAGTAAAAAAACCGGTGTATAGTCACAATCGGTGTAAGTCACAACCGGTATCGGAACGGGTTTGTTGTCACAACAGTAGGAACATCTACATTGTTATTTGAGAAGAAGTGGAAATATATCCATTGTCAAGAGGTTACAACAGTTTTGTATAATTTATTCATCATGCAAGAAATTTGTCTAGCGTCTGGTTATAATCTGACCTATGCCTGTATGCAATCGTATTAATGTCTCATATAAAATATAGCTTACTGCTGTTATGCATTTTTGGCCTTTTCTACATGATATCATTTACGACGCGGTAATGATTATACGGTACTGTAAAACAATTGCAATAAACAGTTCCGGATTGAACTTTGCTTTTAGTAGCAAATATGAAAAACATTTTGTCACAACTTTGTATTGTGATGAAGTTGGAAACAAGCACTGAATTTTGATATAAGTTAATGAATATAAATATGTTACCATTATAGCACTTTTCGAAAGTCAAAATTTGGTTCTCAATGTCAGATATTGGAGGACACCTAGCAACAGAGAGCAATTGTGCAAAGGGAAGATAGAGCTATAACAAAAAAAACCCTGTCCATTATCGAAGGTCTTCAGTTATCCTGTAGATGTTCGGTTGTATGTTATTTTGGTCTTTCGAATTGCTGTCTAATAGACAATCATTACCATTAAGTTAAAATATCACCCCATTTTGAAACGGTCGCCATGTTATGATAACGTATATTTTTTACTTATAAAAAAAATGCTACATTATCGAAATGTAAAATCAAATGACGGCTCAAGTAGAAAAGTCGACATTTTCCTTGAAAAATAGTTTCAGTAGATTATAAAATTTAACAAGTGAAAGATTTTAAATTTTACAAACATAATTGGCTTTATTGCGTTCTCGACCCACATGCAACATAATTTTCTTTTATTTGTGAGAACAATTCAAATGACAAAAATAATTTACAAAAATATTCCATTTGAAAACGCAACATTCTCCTCAGCTAAGCAGCACATCTTTCTAATCACGTGGACTTCCTTTCCAAAGCGGATGTACTTTACGATTCTGTCAAAAATTGATTCTCTGCGAATGACACACAGCAATTAAATTTGAGATGATTAACAGCATTTCTTGTATAAATGTCGGTAAAAGATGCGGTAATTATTGACTGCGATTGCTTCTATAGATTCAATCCTCTAGAAACATGCAGCCGTTTGAAATATACAGTCTAAAATGAAGAAGATAAATTTTGCTGCTATATTTTTGACAGTTGTCATTTTAACCATTAACATGATTTTCGTATGTCAGTTGTGTAAATGCCAATTATCGAAACAATGATGATGACACGGATCTTTCACTGTCTTTTTTTTGAGGGGCCCCCCGGGATGTCTTTCTGGAAACTTTTATACCTTACTGTCACAAGACTGTTAGGAAAAATGCGAAAAGACCAATATTTTTGTTGTGTTGGATAAATGTACTATTCAAGAGACTGTGGGCATTCGAATGGGTATCACATATGCTCCCTTTCTGATCGATAAACGCCCTTATTATAGTTAAAAAATTACCTTTGGAGAAAGGGAGGAATGACACTTGACAGAATATTTAGTTTCATGCTCCGCTATATAGATGGTATCCTATTACTAAATATTTCATAATTATATGATTAGATTGTGCTCATCTATATTACTGAAATAAAAGATTATACACAAAATATTAGATATGCTTCATACTTACACAATGGTGTGTAGAGCGCACTGAAAACAAGAGAAATGGCATTTGTTTTCCCTTTGCAAATTTTCCAGTTACACAGTAGTACCTGCATATGAAATATGTATCTCTCAGGTGATACCCTTTTCCACAGTCATGGGTATGTTTAAATTTAAGGGTAAAGGTGTTACTACGCTTACATTTATTAATAGAGAAAATCTTCACTTCAAATTTTAACAATCATTATCACTGTTATTGATTGATAAAGATTATGACTATAGGTATGCTATTATTGTTGAATACCCCTTTGAATCTGAACATCATTGGCCATTTCCGTCATATAATCCGGTAAGGTGTATTTTACGAAGATATTAAAAATAGCCGAGCGTGATCCAATTGTACCACTTTCTTAGCGTTTACAAATTATTTCTTAAAACAACTTGTCAGCGCTTTGAAATTAAGTAGCAGAACCGATGTGACTAGAGGACCAGTTGCACACCGAAAAGCAGTTTTCATACTTGCCCATTATGTATTCACCTATGGTGATACTTCATTCATTTTCTTATGTTTGTATTTATAAATGTCTATTTATTGTTATTTCCTATATCCTTTCTTTTACTTACGGTTCTATTTGGCAGTGGGAAATTGTCCGATATTTTTCAAAACATCCACATATAAATTCACAATGATCAATTAATAGCAGGATCTTTGGTAAATATTTTGCAAACTACATGTGTCTGTATTTATAATCCATTGCAATTTTTATATGATGCTGTTTGTCTTCAAGCATTTTTAACGAGATCGAGGACAAATTTTTAACTGAATGATTGATTGTTGTTAAACATCCAGTGGCATATATTTCATTTTTTCAGGACAAGAACAAGTAAATAAAACAATAAATATTAACCGGGATTGGCTTGGGTTTGTGCCGGGGAATTTTTATAGCCACAGGATGCCACATTGGGACAGTCTGGGAGGGGACAGCCTATGTGACTGGCTACCAAAAACCCTTCATAATAAGCTGTTACAAAGAGATCTTTAACTGCTTATTCCCGGCTACACTCAGGATGGCCATCCTGCCCAAACAACGGATGCCCCTTTCGCATGCGTTTTACCTACAGGCGGAGAAACCGAACGGCCTATTTCTTTACTCCAAAATGATGTTTACTGCACGCAAGGCAGATACCCTTCCAGACACCCATATCATAAATTCTTTTTCGGTCCGCCCGAGCTTAATGCCATTCATTTTAACCTTTTTTATGCGTGCTGAAGTCGGTCTTTCCCGTATTATCTCGGTGGTTTGGTTGAAACGTGTTTATAGTTATTTTTTTCATTTTGGCGGGTTATAAAGCTCGAAGCTGAAGTTTATTTCTTGTTGTCTTAATTAAATGTTTCACTTTTAGTGTGATTAAAATCTGATACTTTTAAATTCATTACTTCAATATTCTTGATAAAATTCCTGAAAATTAAAAAATATTATTATCATTTTATGTTTGTTTCCTACAATTTTGGAAAACCCATATGAATTAATTTCTTAGGAAAGGGAAATTTGCTTCCAGGCGAACCAATATGAATAGTTGCTGATTATTTCAAAATTCGTTAATTAAAGTGCACGATGCAGAATGATTTTTAAAGATGCAAACAGCTTTGCAGATTGGTGATCTTGTTAGATTTAAATGAAGCGCCTTAATACAAAGATTTGTAGAGTACTGGATTTAACCATATATCCTGAGTTGTTATTAAACGTACAATTATAATGAACAACTCGCATTAATAATTTTGCAGAGCACTTAGCCTTGTTTCTGTTTTAGGCTCATTCTTGATTCTGTTTTTTTTTTTTTTTTTTTTTTTTTTTTTTTTTTTTTTGCTTTTTTCCCTTTTTCTTATTCGCGAGATAGTCAAATCTTCGGCTTAAATGGAATTGGTACATAAAGTTACTATTTCTTAGGAAAAGGAACAGTGCTTCTTCTTTGTAAGGACCTAAACAATCGGATTATTAAGAAATGTAGAAATCAAGTTAAATGTAAGCAAACCATTGAAATAGACATACATGTATGTTAATATTTCCTCCTGCTGTTCATTTCTTGACATGACATCAATTTTCTGCGAATGACTCCGATAACCACTGCAGTATAATAGACTGTTACCGACAATGTAGCAAAGGTTTTCTATTTTGACTTAATTATTTTTTTTTAAAAATCCCAAATCTTGATTTTGTAACTCATGCATGTACATGTACATGTACAAATCCAGTGTAGAATACCTATGTGAGAGATCAAAAGTTCTTAGTCAAAAGAGACAAGACAAATTTGAAACAAACTAAAATAAAAGGAACAAAGGATTGGAATCCAAAAACTCCTTTATAAAACAGGAGTGGGATCAGCTGCTTAAAAAGGGTCAGAAACACCCATCGTGGAATCAATAAACTCAAAAGTATTTTTAACATGTTCTAAGTGACGCATCTTAAAAATTTATTAGTATACATCAAAGCGGGATTAAAATACATATTATTATTGTGATTAGTATAAATTAAAAGTTTTAGGAAAATTATAAATCTTTCATCTAATTTCGAATTGATTCATCTCTCTATTTTCACAACGTGATGATGGTAACAAAACATGCTTAAATTCATTCGTTCACCGAAAGTACTTCAAATCTATCTTTGTCAACGGAAGCTATAGATCAAATAGAGTTGCGGAGTATAGCAAACCATTATAAAAGGTTAAACTCAGATTAAAAAAAAACAAAATGAACTAATGTAGGTGGACTTTCCGTATGTTTTTGTTAAAAGGTATATAACGAATGTTTAGTTTTTGTAGCTAAGTAATCGATTTTTCATGTAAATGGAAAACTGTTCACGGTGCTAAGTTAATGATTTCCATTTGACGTGAAACTAAATATTACGACAGTATTTTCTGAGTAATAAGTTGAAATCCGTTACAAATATTTTTACAAGAGACAAATTTTGATGTTTTTAAGTTTTGCAACGTAATATCTTAAGAAATTAAAGAATTAGATCTATATATAATATTCAAGAAGTTAAGGCCGACCAATGTCACTGGATTTAATTTAAACGCCATCTTTGAAATTGAGCTATTGCATCAAGACTTTACGGTTTGGTACGCGTCATTTAGATGTAGTAGGATTCGTTACGGCGCAAACACGGCGTTAATGTCACGCCGATAAAGGTGACTTGAAAAAATAATAATAATTCGGGAAACTTTAACATGAAAACATACAGAGATATGTGTGACGGTGTTGAACATAGTTGTGAGTACTCACCCTCCTTACCTTACAAATAAAACAAGAGACAACAAGATGAACATAACTCGAAAAAGTATTCGCTGGTCCTGACAGCTACTGCAAAATCCAAATTTTCCGTTTCATAATACTATTGCCTATTAAGCATGCACGTTATTCCATTCATTTTCTACGGCCTAACGTGCACGTTTATTTAGCGATCGTTTTTTGAAACGACAGCCAGGCCCTATGTTTTCGAAGATATATTAGGACTAAGATATATCTTTGTCCATTTAAATGACATTGATTTAGGATATCCTAACGTTAAGGTAGCTTCAAATACCAGACCCTGTTTCTCTTAAGCAAACGCATCAATCAAAACACGTCGGCTGCATTAAGTGTGAAAATATCATTTCTACCCAAAGAAAACAAGGTATTGAGCAAATGCCAAAAATAATAAAAGTATTGACATCATGTAGGTCAATAATGTAACAAATAATTGACTAAAATAGTTTTGATGTAAATAAAGATAACTAAAATAGTTTTGATGTAAATTATTGAGCTGAAAGGCCAAGTTCAAAGAACACTTCCTTACAACATCGCTGCATACTTAGACAAAACGTACAAGATAAAAAATATTTACACGCCAGAGGGAGCCAGAGTGACGTCCCGTCAAGGAAGGAAAAACTTACAATAGGGAATGAGATATCATCTCTGTTGTCTTATATTTTAGTTTTAATTATAAACATTAAATTAAGAAATTGAAAGCTTCTATCTTGAATAATTGATTCAAAGTAATTTATGTTAGATAAATTGTAGTGACGTATTTAAAGAAGTCCGGGTTATTAACTGCAATTTAGATATCGTTGAGGTAGCGGTCAGTATTATTTAACTTATATATTGGATCTTTTGTGGAGTTTGGTCGTAAACTTATCTGCAATTAAAATGTAAAACGGTAATTTTGTGTTTTGAAACCATTGGGTCGATATCTCTGCTGGTGGAACATTGGTCCCCGAGGCTATTCACCAGCCCATATGTCACACTTGTCTGAAATGAAATTACTAGTAATCAAACAATGTTTTAAAGAAAATTTGCTGCATTTGCTGAAAAGGCCTCGAAAACTAATGCTCTTAGAAGTTGACCCTGCAGTCGGAATTAGCTTCCCATTTCGATTTGTTTGGATTTGAGTGTTTCTTTTGCTTTATTTAAATCTATGACTTCCTATGTTTCAGTTCTAATGCTACTGATGCAAGGTTACTCCTTGAAATGTACATATAGCATTCCTAAATTTTCCATATTTATTTAACAGTGATATTTTGTATTTCGGAATATAGAAGTGAAACAATTACTGTAAAATTGCAAAATTATCGACTTTTCAGAATACAATATTCACCTAACCCTCTGGTCTTAGAACAAATCATTTCAGGTATTTCAATTTAATTTTGTTATTTGGGTAGATCGCTTTTCGTTTATCATTTATTAAGAACTTATAATAGGGAGTGGGATGCCATACTTGAACTCTCTGGATAGGAACGTTTGATATCTGCTTTGGTAAGATGTGGTGCGGTCTCTTGATATTTACGCAATATCTTATAGTCACCGCCGTCCACA
Source organism: Geukensia granosissima (assembly GCA_032357055.1). Lineage (NCBI taxonomy): Eukaryota > Metazoa > Mollusca > Bivalvia > Mytilida > Mytilidae > Geukensia > Geukensia granosissima. The sequence goes on along the minus strand of JAULBM010311188.1, from coordinate 5,021 downwards.
TTATACTATAATGTTTTTGTAAATTTCTTGATATTAACGCAATATCTGTAATGTTCATATAAACAGTTTTTTTAGATTTGATTCATTGAAAGGCTTTTTAATCGCTGGAATAAATTGAATATGATATCTAGTAAAATATCAAATGCGGTCACAAGCTTGTGCCATATCATATTCTATTCAGAACAATATTTGCAGTTGTTATTCGGAACAATATTTACAGTTGTTATTCGGAACAATATTTACAGTTGTTATTCGGAACAATATTTACAGTTGTTATAGAAGTATAGCGTTCTTACTGCAAAACTACATTAAGAACTGTTTATTGTAGTTGTATATTTGTCTAATTAAATGAACGTTTTAATCTGTCTGTGGCTAAAATAAGACTATTTAAGCTAGGTTGTGGGTTGGAGGGAAGAATATTTGTCATTAGGAATTATCGTGTAGGATAAAACTGTTGATTTTATCGGAAAAGAATAAAACTGTTCGGGAAGTACTCTGTAATAAATGCCATCCTGAAATTTGAATTGTTGCACAGTCTCAATTTGAATTTACTCTCGACGACTAATAAATTTAAAAGCTTAAACCATTAGTGTCCACCATAAACTTTATAATACACAAAATGACTTAGAATCTTGTCTGAAATGTCTTGGAACCTATATTCATGCAAATGTAAAATATATATACATCCATCATAAGATTGTAGTAAAATTAAAGAATAAGACCACAAATCGCAAGTACATACAATCTGTTTAGTGGCTGAGATAGAGAGATAAGAGATGTAGCCTAGTGTGCGTGGACTGTCCTCCAGAGATGGATTTCTCTGGTCGAACTCCAAATATATCCCGGGTGGACGAAAGGGACCGACGGTGTATCTTGCCAGTATTCGCCAATTCAACCCTGGCATATCCAGTCCGTGATTTATAGTCGTCGTTCCATGAGCTCTGATAGCCTGCCAATGGTTGGTTAACATCCAGGTAGCAACAACGGGATTGCACAACCGCCTGAGAACACAGGAAGAAGATATTCTCTCAGAAGAGAGAGATGTTCATCGTCATTCCCATCATTCGCAGAGGGACTGATCAGAATAAGGAACTTCATAATTAGAATTAAGATGTATTTCGATGTTTCTGAAGAAAACTGCCAAGTTGCATTGGCATTCGGTTATCTGATGGATCAATGTAGAAGTCAATGTAGAAATTATCCATGAACTGTCAGAAGAACTAAAGTACCCAAGTACTGATCAATTGTACTAAAAGGTTTCTTTTCAAATAGACAAACTTTGGAGCAATACATTTAAGCATAAAAATCTGTTTTCATAAAATTTTCAACTTATGACCGATACATAAACTAAATTCAATCTGCTGAATAAACTTTATAGAAACATTTTCAATGTCAGGATTCAAAACTATCGTGAAAATTTATAAGAATATTCATATTAAAGCTGATGATATCATCTATGTGAATAATGTATATTTCACTCAAGTATTCCTATCCATTTAATCGTGAATGTTAATAGAAGAAATAAATTGTTAAAGATAGCAATTAACAGTATAATACCAGTTTACTTTTTTGCATGATGCTTTGAAGTTACATAAATATATTGGTTACATTAATAGCTGTCATTTTTATGCCTAGTCTTCAGAACATCAGAACAAACAAAATAGTTTTTTTTATAAATTTTATTCCACTTTTCAAATTGTATGTTGCTGGACAAAATAGCTTGTTTTCATATTGTCTGCCGCTAGATAAAATTGCAGTCGAAATGATAACTTTTTCAAATTGTCTGCCGCTAGATAAAATTGCAGTCGAAATGATAACTTTTTCAAATTGTATGTCGCTTGATAAAAGTACAAGCAAAAATATATGTATATCAAATTGTATGCCGTTTGATAAAAGTGAGGCACACCGCAATGTTTTCTTTTCAGAATAGATGAATTTTTCATTTTGTTGGTCATGGTCTTGTCTTTCTTCCGACTTAACGATTTCTGTCCGCCCCTTTGGTATCTTCGAATTCTTTTTAAAAACTCAAACAGTGTGTAGTATGTGTCTAAGGCAGACTATGAAAATTTCATTGGTCAAAGTCAAATAAAAATGTAACATCGAATTCATATACATTGATTGTACTTGACGTCCAGCGGGCAATATTACAGCAATATTCAGGACGTGAATAAGTTTATTAATAATAAATAAATATGTACACTGAAAGCCGGAGACATTGTGGAGGGGGAATTTTGACTGCCACTGGAAAAATTGTGGGTTGGTTAGGGTTGGAAATTACTTTGCAACTTGCCTCCTTCTGACCACTAAAACGAGCTTTTGTAAGGGGTATTTAACGTGCAAAGAACGTGTCATTTTCTTAACACAGGGTTTCTTTGTTTGGTGTGTAAATTTATACATCCCCCACAATCAAGGACGCCCTTTTGATGGAATAGTGCCACAAGGACGACGACACCTAATATCTATTCTGCCTCAGTTCTTCCTGTAGGAAGGGACGGTATCTAATTCAACCTTCATGCGGACGGAGAAACCTAACGACATATTTCTATTGCTCGGCCGCCCTTGGGGAAAACTGAATCACTGAGCGCATATATGGGGAAAAATAATAAAAATAAATTGAAGGTGAGAGAAAGATAAAAATGAAGATCATGATAAATAAAATCGACATCGTTCTATGTAAATTAAAGACGACTTTTACTTAAAACGATTTAACAACACATTTGTGTTATTTAACACCTCCAGATTAAGTTATTTTTACACCAACTTCCTACATGTTTCTCTATAATTATTTATTTCTGTGGAATAATAGGAAATAAGGGATAAAATAAACCGATGCTATTTCTTCAAATTAAAAACACATCTCAATCTAAATATTAACATGACATTGAAATATTTCATCTCCTTAAAATATAGTTTCTCAATAAAACAGGGCCTGAAATATATATTAATTAATCGTGATTGCAGATGGTTCATGTTTTTATACAAAATGAAATCTATTGCACAGTTTTTGAACCATTTTAAAAATAAGATATTGTTTAATTTTTGTTTTTTATAATTTATAGTATTATTTGAGTTATAAAACATTCAAATGTTTTGAGTTTCATTTAGGAAACGTTGTAGCTCATTACAGTAGATAGAATAAAACACAATGGTCTATTTATCTTAAAGACATAGGTACGAACTTTACAAATCTGCATTCAGAATATCGGGAAAATTTCGATGATTCATTTTTATCCTTAAAGTTTTAATGATGGTCTGGAAGGCTGCAAAATATATGACATCATTTTTTTTATTCATTTATCATGCAATTTATTAAGGAACTGTTACAAATCCTCAAAACAAATGTGACTTTATGATAATTCTGTTTTCACCCATTTATATCGTACTGTAAAACTTTTTGACATTCCAATTTTTAGGTGATGAACATTCCATTCTTCGTGAAAATGCTCTTTTAATGCCATACATGACACTTGTTGGTACTTTACAATGATTTGCCTGCCAAGAAAACTCAAATATATAACTTGAACGGAAAAACATTCTTAAACATTAAGCAACTAATTATCTTGTACCTTTGCCTGAACGGTTTCTAGCGCTTTTTGTTTAGTTTTTTTTTTCTTTTTTTTCAGAAAGTCATCTCGTTGCTTGACGAAATACTCTATGTTTGCCATTTTTCTCTTTCGAAAGCAAACTCAAGCGGAACTTTTTTACCATTTAGCGAAAAAACAAAATTAAATTTTTTTTAGCTCAGGCCAGGTGAGCTTTTGTCATCACTGGGGGTCCGTCGTCCGTCGTCCGTCCGTCCGTCGTTAACTTTTCACATTTTCATTAACTCCTCTGAAACCGCTTGGCCAAATTGAACGAAACTTTATATGAAGGCTTTATACAAGGTACTTTACAAAGATTGCTCATTTCGTCCCGATCCGTCAACAAACATGGCCGCCATGGACAATTGTTGTTTCTGATTGGCCAATACATTAAAAATCTTCTCCTCTGAAACCGCTTGGCCAAATGGATTAACATTTTGTATGGAACATCTATAGAAGGTACTTTATAAAGATTGCTTATTTCGTTTTGATCCGTCTACAAACATGGCCGCCATGGACGATTGTTGTTTCTGATTGGCTGATACATTAAAAATCTTCTCCTCTAAAACCGCTTGGCCAAATGGATAAACATTTGGTGTGGAGTATCTAAGGAAGGTACTTTATAAAGATTGCTCATTTCATCCAGATCCGTCAACAAACATGGCTGCCATGGACAATTGTTGTTTCTGATTGGTTGATACATTAAAATCTTCTCTGAAACCGATTGGCCAAATGGATTAATATTTGGTACGGAGCATCTATGGAAGGTCTTATATATTTTACTCATTTCATCCCGGTCGGAAACATGGTCGCCATGCTTGTTTCTGATTGGCTGATACATTAAAAATCTTCTCCTCTGAAACCGCTTGCCCAATTGTATAATATTTGGTACAGAGCATCTATGGAAGGTACTTTAAAAAGTTTCCTAATTTTGTCCCGATAGGACAAAAAACATGAACGATTCTTGTTTCTGATTGGCTGATACATTTGAAAATCTTCTCAAAAACCGCTAAATGGATGAATATTTGATTAGGAGCAACTATGGAATGTGCTTTATGAAGTTTCCTTATGTTGTCTGGATCAGACAAAAAATTGTCGCCGTGGATGATTCGTGTTTCTGATTGGTTGATACATTAAAAAGTCTTCTTCTCTGAAATTGCTTGGTCAGATGGATTAATTTTTGAACTTGAGCATCAGTGGAGGTACCTTAATAAAGTTTCCTAATTTTGTCTTGTTCTGAAACTGAACATGGCCGCCACAGATAATTTTTTTTCTGATTGGCAGAAACTGCTTGGTGAAATTGATTAATATTTGATGTTGAGCATCCATGGAAAGTCTTTTACAAAGTTTCCCCATTTCATCACAATGGGACAAAAACAAGGCCGCCAGACAAATCTTGTTTCTGATTGGCTGATTCATTAAAAAATCTTCTCCTCTGAA
>JAULBM010311187.1:0-24428 GCA_032357055.1 Geukensia granosissima | reverse complement strand
ACATGAAATTTATCTAACAATGTTTTACAGAAATTTGCTGCATTTGATAAAATTCTAAAACACTGAAAATACGGAAATGCCTTGAAAAGTATTGCACTTAGTATGGTCCTTGCCGTCGGATTTGGCTTCCCATTTCGAATTGTTTGGATTTGAGTGCTTCTTTTGCTATATTTTAATATTTGCCTTCCTATGTTTCGGTTCTAATGCTACTGATGAGAGGTAACTCCTTGAAATGTACCTATAGCATACCTAAATTTTCCATATTTATTTAACATTGGTAATTTTGTATTTTAATACAGCATTGGAACACTTGTATTTCTTATTACATTGAATGTACTGACTTGAAATTTATCGTTCGACTTATCCTTTTATTTAATTTTATGGCGTTTAAGTATCATAATTTTTGAAAGTTTTTTTAAATCCATTATATCTTGCCAAAGTCCAGGGAGAATACCTATTTGAGATATCAAAAGTTCATAGTTCAAAGACAAGACAAATTTGAAACAGACTAAAAGACAAAACGTAAACAAAAGGAACAAAGGCGTAATCCACTAACTCCGTTACAAAACAGGAATGGGATCCGGTGCTCCGATAAGCATTTCCAGTCTTGTGCTCAACAATTATTATTCGACTCATCTGTTTATTTCATTTTAGCGTTTAAGTATCAAAATTTTTAAATGTTTTATATTTCATTATGTCTTGCAAAAACATAGATATATCCACGGTATACGTGGGTGTTGATATTGAAAACACTTTCGTTGTAACATACAACGTTGAAGAATAAAGAAATATCTCATTTGTTCGCAAGAATGAAATATCCATAGACTAGACATTCTAATTGAAAATCAAGCCAGATTCAAGGAAACCAATACAGTGCTGATTATTAAGTCAGTACCACTTATAGACAGTTAGTTACCGCTTGATTGTAGTCTCTATACAGAATGCAAGACTGATCAATACTAACAATTTTTATTCCTTTCATAACAATGGTTCATATTACTTTTTATAGTCTAATAAGATCTTGCCAATGACTTAATACATGTATAACCAACAATAAATTAATCACGCAAATAAAATAAATTTACCTTATTGAAGGGTCTGTAAAAGTACTGGAAGTAAACCTAAATTTTCATCTTATATACCTTCTATTGTCAATGTCTTAATTTCGTCAAGGGGTTTCTAAAATTCTGATAACAGTCTAATATAGATTTTTGTTTAAAAATTGACAGTAGTGGAATACACCATTTAACTAAAAAATTTCATCATTTATATTGCGTTTTAATGCTTGTTTCCAAAATTGTGCTGATTTCTATACCTATTATTTTAACAGCACAAAAGGCAGGCCATTCATATCAAGAAGCACTTTATGTTGATGATTAATATTTGCATTCCCTTTTCGAGCACTACTACCGGTTTGTCAATCAACGAAATGGCCATACAGTGCCTCATATTGGTATTGGTATTTTGTGATGCAATTTTTACGGATTCTTATTGGTTTTCTTGTGATTTCTTAAACCGTTCCGAGTATTGGAAATTCATTTAACATTAATACATATTCAATTGTAATATATTATAAATAAGTTTTCTTCTAGAGTTCAGTTTTGACTATAAAAATTTCAATTTGCTACATTTCTTGTGTACAAATCTGTTTCATTCTGCAATGTACACTATAAAACTAGACCAATTGTTTTCAAACATTTTTGTTCTTCTATGTGAGAATTGCGAATGAAATAAATACAAAAGACAAAGCTGGGTCGTTGACACAAAACACGCATAGATAAAGATGGATGTTTCCTGTAAAGATTCGGAGTAAACCAAAAACATGCTGTTTTAAAACTTTTTCCGCCTGGAAGTTGTAATCCAATAAAACCTCCCACTTTACCCTGAAATATCTAATACCGGATTGGGAAATGGGAAATGCGGTGGGTGTCTTTAAATAGGCAGGAACTGCTTACCCTTCCGGACTACTAAGTTCACCAGTGTTCTTGGTGATGTTTGCATTTTTCATAGTTTTGTGTTTTAGTATTTTATGTATATATATCATGTTTCGTCTTGTTTGTGTTTTCGTGATGGACGTGTCTTTGGGCTTTCTCCTTTTGTCAGGCACATAGGTTTTTCTCTTCCACATTGGGAAAACCAAACTCAGATTCCATATATAATGTTGATGATGTTATTTAAACGAAAACTGTGCAACTCAGCACTTATCATCTGTAACATTATCTTTGCAAAGGTAAGGAGATGAAATACAAAACAGGCACTAGCCCCAATAATGAGAAAACCGATATGGTGTTAATGTACATGAGAAACCATACCGTTTAAATTCAAACCTAATCTTATTTAAGCAGTATACCTGATATGTCTTATCAGTTATCGTCAGACTTGTATCAAGAGATAACATTATGAATACGAAAACGTGACCATTTAAGACAAGTGACCTCTATAATAAAGTTCATTCATGATAAAATCTTACACGATAGGTTGAACTTTTGATCGAAATAGTTGCTGAATAGAGGTGACCGTTAAGGCAAGTTTGAATGTACATGTAACACAACATGATCCAAGTGCAGTTGAAGAGCTTTTTCGATGCAAAGAAGCTTTATTTAAAAAGGATAAGAAGTATAATATATACCAGAGAGACACAATCCACATCTTTTTCTGGATAAATTTTCTTCAGACATGCTAAGGGCAAACAATAGGAAGATTTGTACGAGTCAAGCTGTTGACATTCGTTCAGTAGATTTACTTTTTTGCAAACATAGAATAAAATTATCAACATACATCTTTTGCATATTTAGGGCTTTTTGCAGACAAAATATGGAGCTTAACGTACCGAACCCCTTTGAAAAGTCAGGATCCGCCACTGACAGCCGAACACTATTTTTTTATAGATGCGTCATTTAATAAGAAATAAGAGATGTGTTATTATGTTTATGACACATCCATTCAAAGGTGTATAAATAACAAACATCTACGTTTTACCCAAAAGTTTTCAATATTGGACATAGATCCAGACATTAAAGCAAGCTCCTTAAGACCAAAAAAGTATAATATAAAGACATTTAAATGAAATGATATAACAATAGTTAGCAACTTTAATTTACAATGTAAAACGGGTCCAGTAAATAAAAAAAAACAACGACATCAACAAGATAAGATTTTTCTGGCTTTGTTAGGCCCATAAAATATGTAGCGTGATTTAACATGTTTGTGAGCTTGTAGAAATAAACTATGTGGATTTGACTTTAATTCCAATGTGTTTAGATATAAGTGCTTCTTTTGCTGTGTTTGGATTTTGGTCTTTCTATGTTTTGTTTTTATGCTAATGATGAGAGGTTACGCCTTGAATTGTACATATAGTATACCAAAAATCTCATATTTATTCAATATTAGTAATTTTGTATTTTAAATTTATAATGAAACATATGGTATTTGTTAATTTTTCTCTTTGTGTTTAGGTTTGTCGTTTTTAGATGACTGCTTTCATAAGCGACAGAACACCAAATGAAAGTTTCAACCCAAAAATGTAGGTGTAGACCAAAAAGTTTAATCCTTTTGATATGATGATAAAACAGACAAGCGGAAAAGCAATAACATTATTAATTATAAAATGTAGCAGAATTATGCTTTTGTTATGTACATGTGGCAAAATCCTAAAAGCCATTTTGATGCTATTCCTGGCATAGATTATCTCAATAAAATACTTTGTTCCATAGAAATGATCACGTCCACAGCTCAATTTACTGTTTGACATAGTGAAATGATTAATAAAATACGAATTAAAGATACCAGCTTTATTGCGGACGCAGCTTTTTCCTGGAATAACTGCTACGTGAATGACTGAAGGCCATATCTGTCAGTAAAAATCGGTACACCATTTTTCTCTTGTATTCGAAACTGTCTGCATAGTTTGTATCAATTTCAAACAATTTTATCTTATACAGTTTGGTATTCAAGGTTAGTTTTAATGTCGTTTGTCAGACTACCGGTCCAATTGAGAGGGAATTATTAGAGCTCAAAAACTTGTATAAACCCACCACATAATTTGTGTGCCTTTTTCAAGCAAGGAACCTCTTATACAGTGGATATCGTTGTATTTTAAGTTTTACTGTTTCTCGGCGAACATATTTAACATTTTTCGCCGAATATTGTAACATCATTACTTTGAATTTTTCGCCTTTTTCAGCTTGTCTTAATGTGTGTCATGTTTGATATGTTTGAAGGTTTTAAGATGACTTTCTCATTGCTGTCCATACCACATCAGCTTAAAAAAGCAAAGTTATTCACGTCACATTTGATATCCTCTAGAAAATGAAGATAATAGAAAAGAAACCTAGCACAAAAAGTCAAACTTCAGACATTTTCGTGACCAAATTGAAAACAAGTAGCACAAAATAGCACAAAAATACAAAGACAACAATACATAAGAAACAGAATCTAAGAAAAAAAAACAGTTTAAGCACTGATAACTGATTATTTTTTTATTTAACAGAACACGTGTACCATTTAAATAGGTGTCGTTGCCTTTATTCAATACATACTTCCATTTACTTAGGATTAAGAAAGTTATCTGTATAAAAACGCTGTTTCAATAGAATAATTTGTTTGGTCTTTTGGTGATACTTACCCCTTTGTGTTTAACTTAATTTTCAATTTTAATGACAAAATTCACCCTTATAACAACAAAAATCCCGAAAGACAACGGAAGTCCTGAAAGACAACGAAAGTCCTGAAAGACAACGAAAATCCTCAAGACAACGACAGTAATCAATCACAACAACTGATAGCACTGATGATGCAATCACAAATGAAAGCAACAACGACAACGATATTAAAGAAAAATATTTTGTTTAAATATTTTATTTAAACGATAATTCTTGATGAGAACGACAGTTATATACGAAAACAATAATTAATGATAAGTGTTGGTGATCGGGATTTTGACAGCTAGATATCGTAGAGTATTATTTCCTGGGGAAGAAGCTTTGAAGCGAATGAAGTTGCGAACGGGTCAAAAACTTGATATTCTGGCGATTAGGATGATAGCATTAAAAACTCCTATAACTAAGTTATCACCGATCAGCTTTCATAAAATTATCAATTTCTTTAAAAAAATCTTTGAACTATGTCGGTGAAAAAGAATCCTTTTCCATATGTCTTGTTAGTTATTTGCAGATCCTTCTTTTGGTTAATTATACGCAAAACATAGTTTAATTAAAACTAGTATATTTTGAAGAAAACACGGCCCCCAGATTTTATTTGACTATTAAAGTATCTTGGTGTATGCATAAATAACGTCTTATTAGTCAAAACATTACGTGTAATATATTCTCCATATTTATTCAACACTCGTAATTTCCTACAGATACAAAAAAAAACTTTCAACAAAAAATTAATTGAATAAATAAAACCGCAAAATGGTGTGCCGAGAAAATTCAGGAAAGACGTAATTTGCAGAAGAATGTTTCGTGTGATTTTGACAATGGGAAATAACAAGTCTATCGTAAAAAATCATAAAAATGTAGCCAAAAAAAAAAAAAAAAAAAAAATGCCCGAAGATATAATATGATGTCAAACATTTAAGGCCTGTTTACATTAAGGCTTAACTGAATCCGAATTAACTTGATCCGGATCTCAGACAATCAGAATGAGTTTAGGCTTAACATAATGCGGATTAAAATTGAACGCACAGAAATCATAAAATCAAAAGCTTACTATTTATGACGTGAGATTTATTTCATATTTATATGCATATTTCAGATTAATTCAGATTTATTTCAGACCTGGATTAAGTTATTGCGGATTAAGTTAATCAATTCTAATTTTTAAAATTATAACTTTATATTTATGATAGAATTAAGTTATGTTTTTCACCTTTTTATAGTTACGTAATCCCTGACTTAATAATTTGGTACTACAAATATTACGTTCATTAAATTCTAAAACATTGCTGAATAAACCCTAAAGGGTTTGACAACTATATGCGCTTAATTTCTGAATTGTTTCTACGTTGCTAGAATTCTTACGTTAGCGTTGTTCGGAGAACTAACACAAGATTTGTATGATTCGGAGATCTTTGTTTCTGTTTAATATTTTCAATGATTTCGTGATTTGTTTTAATTTAAGTGTATTTGAAGAAGATGATTTGTACATCCATTAGAAAAAATCTATTCATTTATGTATATTGGACTTATTTAGTTTTATGACCGCTATACACGTTGTTTTATTTTAAGGCGAATTAGAGCTTTTCACAAAGAGTATTATTCCGCCCTTGTTGAATTTGCCCTCTAGATTTGTATATTCTTCTCTTTTTCTCGTGTGGGAGTGCAGTCTTTCTGACATTTACTCTTTTTTTTCCAATTGGTCCTTAATTTTTGTTTTACTGATGTGATGTTTAACACAAACGTGATTACATCACATATTGCTATTTTTCATGTATTCATAAGTATCTGTGTTCATGAATTTCTCATTTCCGTTTCAGATCAAGTCTAACATGACGAAGAAGGATAAAGAGTGTGAACTTTTGACATTTGATTTTGAACCTAGATTTCAACCACCATCACCTTCAGATGAACGGACAGATGTGTCTTTACTACCGTTGTCATCAACAGATGGCGGAGCAAGCTATAATGGCGACCTGACAATAAGTGTTCCAACAGGCAAATCAGAAAAAAGGAAACTCTCGGAATCTAGAAATGAACCACCAAACTATCTTGGTTTGGCATTGTTTGTTACATTGTGTAATTGTCCCTTTGGATCTCTTGCTATTTTGTTTGCCATAATGTCAAGACGACAATATGCTTCTGGTGATGTCATAGACGCAAAACAGAAAGGGACCGTCTCAAAATGGCTATCGATAGTTGGCGTTACAACGACACTTTTGTTGATAACATTCCTGCTTGTTTACAAATTTGTTATTCTACCAAATGTAGTTATGGACATCAAAGGTCTCTCTGAATTGAAAAATTAATGAAAATTTCAAACTACAAATATGCTTGTATTGAAGACTTGGTTAATTGTTTTAAACAAATAAAAAATAAATAAATAAAATACGACAAAAGAAACAACAAAATAACAAAGTAAAAATTAAAGGAAAACATTGACTTTAAAACAAATGCTGACAAACGACATTGATTCCCCCCGCGCTTGAGTGACCATTGTTTTGTATCTAGGATATTATACTGTCTGGAATGTAATCCGAACTGAATTAAAAGTTGCGTGTTCTTAATAGAAAAAAAAGAGATCCAGGTTTAAGCGTTTCTAAACTTAAATACAGTTGTAATAAATATGTTGATTAAATACAAATAACAAGTGCACTTTCGGTGTCTTTCTTATCATCAGAAGTCTAAAACTGGGAGACGCAAAAAAGTACTAAAACATAAAAAAACTAAAAAAATTTACCAACAGATCAAAATTAAAAAAAGAATGTGTTCACAAAACTCTGGATTTTCTTAGTTTGTTGAGTCTTTTGGCTTTTTGGTATTGTACTTTACATTATGTCTTTAAAAACTATTGATTATGATTGCATATAAGTATTAAAATTTTTTGAGATCGGTATGTAAGAAATCAATAAACAATATAATATTGCATTTATTCGTTTCCCTTCCTTCAAGATGTCATCGGTGGTTTTTAATCAGTTTATTTTACCCCTCAATTATCTCTATAATTTGTTAACGTCAACACCCTGACCGTTGATGATTATCACCTATATAGTATAGTATAACTTTGGTGTTTCTCTTACCATTCACGCTACAATATACCCCCATTCCGTGCATTCAATATAATAAATAAAAATCGGCGGTATTTAAGAACTGATTACTCTTCCGAACCTTCACCTTTGGTTTATTGGAGGAATCCGGATTACCCATGGTTACACGCTTCTTATTTTTGGTTTTCGGATAAAGTCTGTGGTTCTAACATTTGAATGTAGACTGTATCTTTCCAACATTTATTCCAGTACCAGAATATAAAATATATTCTAGGAAGAAAGTCTCCACATCTTACATTTGTTTACAACAAATATTCAAATCCAAATGTAACTGCGTGTAAAGCGTTCATTTGGACTTACCTTCATCAGACATGAAAGGATGATCAATCATATCTTATGATGTTCTAGTTATATTCATGGGCCAAGTAATAAAATTTATTGCATAGCAAGGTTATATTCCCCGTAGAACGTTACCAAACGTTAGCGTGCAATATTCCACGATATTGCACGTATTGCTCAGAAAAAGCGACGTAAATTGGTGTTTTAAGCATTTTAACGGTTTTGCTATACAATACAAGGGTTATTGCACAAATATTGATGAAAATTATCACTTTCAGAATATTAATTGCATTCGCAAGCTCGTGCAATATAATATTCTACTCGAGACAATAATCACCAATAATCGTGCAATAACCCTATAATACATTTCATGATGTAATGAACGTCGATTAGCCAAATATTAAGATAAAAAATAAGGAATTTTACAGATAACACTGTTGGAAAGATGTGACCTGTGACCTTCCAACATACAAGATAAAAAATAAGGAATTTTACAAATAACACTGTTGGAAAGATGTAAACTGTGACTTTCCAACATACAAGATAAAAAAATAAGGAATTTTACAGATGACACTGTTGGAAAGATGTAAACTGTGACTTTCCAACATACAAGATAAAAATAAGGAATTTTACAGATAACAATGTTGGAAAGATGTAAACTGTGACTTTCCAACATACAAGATAAAAATAAGGAATTTTACAGATGACACTGTTGGGAATTTGTAAACTGTGACTTTCCAACATACAAGATAAAAATAAGGAATTTTACAGATGGCACTATTGGAAAGATGTAAACTGTGACTTTCCAACATACAAGATAAAAATAAGGAATTTTACAGATGACAATGTTGGAAAGATGTAAACTGTGACTTTCCAACATAAGTTTCAGTAACCGAAAATTAATAAAAGCATACAAGTCAATCTCACGGATGTTTTTACAACCTCCACACAACACAAGAGAAAAACTTCGTAATAACAATATTTTAAAGAAAGAATTTAGAATAATATACTAGAAAGAAACGATTCATAGAATTTTTTTTTCCATTTTTACAACAAAATGACTTTTTCTTTGATATTATGTTTTTATACGCATATATTGAAAAAAAGGCAGATATATATATATATATATATATATATAATGTTTGCCTGCAAGCATTTGAGATATCAGCATCTTAAAATTTGGCAGAAAACATATTTTTCGTGAAATTGCTTTGGTTGTGTAACGATAGTTTCTGTTTATCCAATTTCAAAGTCTTTCCTTTAATGACTTTTTTGTATGTGTTTAAAAAACCGAATTGCTAGAACCATTACCAGTGTAAATACACATAAAATGATGACGTTTTTAACGATTTAAATAAAAACAAAACCGTGAGGGTTTGCATTTAAAACAGTTTAGAATACATCTTTAATAATAATAGACGCCTGGGTGGCCGAGTGGTCTAGGTAGTTGATTTAAACTTACCTGTACAGACCACTGTATCCTATCACCTATACGCCATGAATTAGCGCCTGGGTTTGTACCATACAAAAAACGGGTTGCGTTTGAACACCAGTAAAACAGACCACCGCGACATGACTGAAATATTGTTGAAAGTGGCGTTAAACCCCAATCAAACAAACAAATTAATAATGATACTAAAAACAAATTTTTGATAGAAGAATTAAATATTTTAGACACGAATTTTGCGCAGAAATTTTATACAAGGAATCTAAGCTAAGCCATTTAAACAGTCTTTCATGATTGCAATTCGTTAGCTAGATTAAAATACTACACAAAGTCAAAGACCGAATGACAATACAATTTATAAATTGAAATTCTAAACAAGCCTTTCTTTAACTGCAGATAAGGACAAATAAAATGTTTATAGTTCCAGATTCAAAATCAATACATTTGCTTAGATAAGCAGCACATGACTGCCTTTTTTTAAAATTTCGCTTCTATTGATGTACAATAACTGGAAAACAATTTCAATAATTAAATTATTGAAAAAACATTTTACGCCCACATTTAATTATCTTGTTTACTGATTAAATGATTAAATGATAAAGCAGTAAGTTGATCATTTCTAGTTTGTCTTCTGTTTTAAATCTTGGATCATAGAATTTGTCTAGACGATCATGTTTCACACCCACGTGATACTGTAGGTTCGCCGCATAGCTATTAAAAGGTATATAAAGGAGATTAGAGGTTAAAAAATAATGAGTAAGTGGGCAAAAAAAAAAAACCCCGCAGACTATACTAATGCATTCATTGTAACACAAAAAATAAAAACAACCAAAACATATTTTCTAAGCAGTCCAAAGTCCGGAATCACATAAGATAATGAAAAGAGCGAATACAAGCCATTATTGCGACCGGTTTCAAAAAATCCTTCTTCGCCTCTAAGACTAAAACTCCTTGGTTGTGAAAACACTGATCTTACCGATCTTACCGATTGTAAGTTACCATCAGTATAGATGCATCCAAAAAGCGGATGAACTCAAGGTTACTCTTTGAAATTAACATATAGCATATCAAAATTCACCATATATATTCAACATTGGTAATCTTGTATTTTGCATCGTATATGTTAATATTTTTACATCTACTATATATATTAAAGATATCTACCAGGTTGGTATAAATACATTTGCTTCCCAAAAAGATATAACCTAATGAAGGAATGACTGTCACTGTTCACAGAGGAAATTAGACGCCGAAAAAGACATTGAAAAATTGCAAGTTAAAGCCATTATCGTTGTAATTAGCATTACTGTCCACTGTTTCTATAGTCATTATCGAAGTGGAAAATTATCTGTTAACGAAACTGAAAAAGACCAAAACTGCATCTAAAATTGCTTTTCATCATTATGGTTAATACTTTTATTTTCACTTGGAACAGAGTTCAGTAACGGATATTATTTTCCATTATGATACCACGTTGCATATCTTCTTGTGTTCTGTCGCCTTTTCGTAATGACCTCATGGCATGAACTGATCATATTTTGTGAGCCATGGGGAAAGATAGATCTTCTCAGGCACAAATTTCTCAAAATATACTAGTATAAGAAACTAACAATCATATTTGTTAGGGAACTCATGATACAATCACATAACTTTCGAAAGAATGAAATTTCCTATAGATAAACAACAAAAAAACTTGAACAGTTTATGCAACAGCTACCAAGCTTTCAGTAATACATTGGTTTAGGTACATGGGTATAAACTCTATAAATGGAAGCGACTAAACATTTTTTGTGTATTGTGCCCAAGCACTTGATTAGAAAAAATTAAGGAGTCGTTGATAATATCCTATTGTACTTCATTGTGGATGTAGGAGACACAATATAACGGACTCTTCATGCGTTTTTATAGGTACAGTAATTACAGTGCATAAAAGTATATACCCTAATCATACTTCCTGAAGGAGTAAATATCTTATGTGCTTTTACAAGTGCAGTACTTACAATACATAAAGGTATATCCACTATTCATACTTCCTGAAGGAGTAAAAATCTTATGTGTTTCGGTCAGATAAATTTTTCTCCTTTTTGCGTCAAAGATATTTTAAATACAGTTTTTTCAAATATAAGGCTCAGAATTTTGTATTTAAAAAACCTTCAGAAAATGCCTATGGTTGTTGACCAAGTGCCCTCGAGATTATCGATCTGTCCAGTTGTAAGCGATGTTCGACAGGAAATTTACCCATGATGTTTAAAAGAAATTAGTTGCATTAGTTTAAATTATAAAGCTATGGAATAATGGATGTTTCAAAACCTATTGCAGTAGTACAATAGTAGTTCTCCCTACCTCTGGAATTTGCTTCCTTTTTAAAATTGTTTTTGAAAAGAGTACTTCTTTTATTATGTTTTGATCTCTGACATCTTATGGTTTGGTTCAAATGATACTGATGAGAGATGACTCCTTGAAATGTGCTTATAGCACATCAAAATCATCATGTTTATTAAACATGGATGAACTTGTATTTTAAAACCTTTTGGTCGATGCCTCTACTGGTAGATCAGAAGATCCGAGGTAATCAACCATACCAGTTGTTTCAATTTGTCTGACATGAAATTTATCAAACAATGTTTTAAAAAAATTTACTGCATTTGTTTAAATTCTATAGCACTGAAAATAAGAAGGAATTTAAAAGTATTTCAGCGTGTAGTTGTCGAACCGCTGAATTTGGCTTGGAACGTTATTCGATTATTTGATTTTGAGTATTTTTCTTACTATTTTTTGGATTCGGACTTCCTATGTTGTAATTTTAATGCCACTGATGAAATTTTACTCCTTGAAATTTACATATTAAGAATGTTTGGATATTTGGATCATGTTTTACCTGTGAATTATCTGGAATATAAAGAATTGGCAAACGAAATTTATCCAAAAGAACTTACTTCAAATTAAAATTATATCATTTATGGTTCAACTCCCTTTCTAAATTTGGATTTAAAATTGAACAGGGTTGTATATGTTCTTACTTTATGATAAAAGGTGGTACAATTTCTGTTTTTTTTTTTGCGACATGCCTTAGGTCCTCTTCGTATGGTGTTTACATTTCACAAATGGTTCGGTTTCCCGTGTTTGTACTCAGTTTTTTACTTTCGCAACCTACATCTTACTGGTAAAATTTGCAGCAGGGTTACAGATATCATAAGCTTTTCAAGACCTGTTCAAGACATTCAAAATGTTAAAACCGTTACAAAGTCTAAATACAAAAAATTCGATTGCAAATGTTGAATTTTGATCCGACAAGGCATATCACATTCTGCGTTCGATGGTAACATTACATATAATGCATGCAAAATTTATTTGATGAATTGAATTGTTCCCTTAAACAACCTTGTCGACAAATTGTTACACTTCGACGTTGTAGTCAAAGCATTAAAAACTGTTTTTTTTTGTACAGATATTAATAAACGTATCACTTTCTTATACAGATTTTTATAAATTTTGCGTTGCATCCATCTTGTCATTCCTCACGCTTTTAACAACAAAGTAGTGAAATGTCCAACATACTGTGTTTGATGACATCTCGTGTAGACAGGTTTGATGTCGTATCTTCAGGAACCTCACTTTGAGCTAGCTTTCAGTAATTGCGAGCATTTGCTGTTTGATTTTTATAATTCGTCTGGTACTGCTTTTGTTTATTTTTCATTGCTTCCTTGGGTACTCGTTGGGGTCGAGTCGGGTACCCACTAAACTAGTTTAACCCCACCACCTGTCTCGTGTGCCTGTTCCAAGTCAAGGATTGTTGTCATACATAGGTTTACCTTTCCTTTGTGTTATATATTTTGTTATACAAAACAGTAAGAGCGGTAGTATTTTAAATATACACGTTTTTAGTTTTTAGAACTATTCAAAAGGAGTTGCACTCCAAACCTTTTGAAGGCCTTGTTAAGACGTCTAGATTTGTAAATTCCGTCTGTTTTTCCCGTGGTCGAAATGCAGTCTGTCTGACATTTACCACATATATTTTTTATTTTTCTATATCGCATATCAAAATTCACCATATTTATTTAAATTTGGTACGGTAGACTGGTATTTAGGTTCACATCTTCAGCACATGCGCTGCTGAAGCTCTAATGGTAAATCAGATATGATTTTTAGAAACCACAGGCTAGTAGATACTAAAATCCATAACTGTTTGCAATGTTTTATATTAAAATTGATCATGAATTGTCATTCAATTTTTATCGTGTTATTGGAGGAATTCACAATGAGATAAAATATCGATAGCTGTATTTTAAAGAATTTTCGTTTTCATTAAGATATGCAATATCCACTGTTATTGAATTTAGACAGACAGTGTCTGTTTTAATAATCATTAGTACATAAAAATTAAAAACGATAGAAAAACAAACGTCGAAGAAAAACAGCCTCGCTAAACAAAAGGTGACTATGAACACAAATGGATCGATCTAAACCTGGTATTAGTGCTATGCATGTTGAGCTAAAAAAAGCATGGTAGGGGAGGGGAAATCCAGAAAAAAAATCAGCGTGAAGCAGATCTCGCCTGATTCGTTGAAGACATTTACAACAAAGTGCGGTATGCGAACGTTTTTCACGTTCTAATTTTTAGGAGTATTTTCTATATTTCAAGAATTTTTCAAATCAAATGAACAATATGAAAGTGATTCTTCTTTTGTCTTTAATTTTTAAGTTGAACTTGTTTGTGATTTCGACGGTAGAATTTTGAGATACTTCCTATGTTTGGATTCTAATGCTACTGGTGAGAGGTTACTCCTTGAAATGTACATAAAGCAAACCTTCATTTCCCATATTTATTTAACATTGGTAATTTTGTATTTTATAACAACCTGATCGGATAGGCCCGGCAATATGACATTTGTTTAATGATGTTTGCATATTGGGAAAGAAGATCATTCAGATGGGAAAAATATCTCGATCATGTATGATTCCAGAGATAATTTTGGAAAGATCATTTCAGATGGGAACAATATCTCGATCATGTATGATTCCAGAGATAACTTTGGAAAGAAGATGATTTCAGATGGGAACAATATCTCGATCATGTATGATTCCAGAGATAATTTTGGAAAGAAGATCTTTCAGATGGGAACAATATCTCGATCATGTATGATTCCAGAGATAATTTTGGAAAGAGGATCAATTCAGATGAAAACAATATCTTGATCATGAATGATTCCAGAGATAATTGTGGAAAGACGATCATTTCAGATGGTAACGATATCTCGATCATGTATGATTCCAGAAATAATTTGTGAAAGACGATCATTTCAGATAGGAACAAAAACTCGAAACAATCAAAAGGCAAAACGACAGCACAACAAAAACATGTCCTTTATGTTCGACATAAGGACCACAACATCAAAATCATGTCACATATTCGATACCTCTGAATCGCTACAAATGGGAAAGAATTACAGAAAAACAATCGGCATGTTGCGGTACAGACGTGAAATAATTTTTTACTTAAACTCAAAATGAGCTTTTGAAATTCTGAAGATTTCTTAGTAACTGGTTTTAAGACTAATTCTAAGTGAGAAAAACTAATACCATATTGACCGACCGAATAATGACGACGAGAAAAAGACATCAGCTTTAATTGGACGTATCGTTATATAAGTCTTTTACTTGACATCATCAACTTAATACGGAACTAAACAGTTTATACTTGTTATAACATTTTCTACTTCCTGTCTATATATATTTCATATTGTCATTTGCACAACCTATGTTTTCTTTGACTTCTAATGTTATTTTAACGCTAAATCAAATTGGAAGTGCTTAAATTGACACCGAGTGAAGGAAAACTTGGTTTATTGATCGGTTGCTTTTGGGTTTTAACTAGCAGACAGCAACTGCGAGTACACTTTTGAAATCGATACTTTTGTTGTATCTTGTATAAATTTTTGAATATACCGGTATTTGTTATTGATTTCCATTGTCGATCTCAAGTGTTAAATCCATTTCAACCGAATTTTATAGTGTGTTTTTATTGTTGTTTTGTCATACCACTGTCCCAGGTAAGGGGGAGGGTTGAGCGCTCACCAACAGGTTTAACCCCGCCACATACTAATGTGCCTGTCCCAGGTCAGGAACCTGAATTCCAGTGGTTGTCGTTGTTTTAGTCATTTCTTCTTATATGTTCACCATTTTTGCATTAGATTAGATTCATTGTCGTGTTTTATGTATAGTTTAACATTTTACATTCCCGGACCTTTTACAGCTGCCGTTATGGTATAGACTCTGGTTCATTGTTAAAGGTCATAATTAAAAAATATTTGGATGACTGTATAAGGAATGAAAGTGGAACGGATCAACATCGACAGATTAACCTCGTAGGCACGGAACGTGTTGCTACACAGATTTTGATTTCTGCAAAAAAGTAATTTTTTTCCCGTTGGTCATAAATCTAGAAATAGTGGTATATGTCCATCTAGAACAACAAATCCAACTGCAAAGCAGATTTATAAATCATTATTTGCACGTTGTCACCTACAAAATTTGCTTCTGTCGAATACCTAATGAACATTAAGTAGCCAACAATCTTAAGTACAGCTGTGAGGAGTTTTATATTGACAAGATTATTAAATATTCCTGAGATAGTGGATTCTTGAAGATGCTCATGAATACCACTTAGATTTTGTCTTTAACTAAGGGAATCCTTGGAATATCTTTTTACATTAATTGTTCAAGTTTGCATCAACGAATTATTAAGAAATATCACAAAAACAAAGCTGAAAAATAATACTTCATTTTTGAATCAATTTGTGGGTGACGCAATACTTATTATGTGATGAAATATAATAGTCCCTTTTCATTTCATTTGATGATATTGAAGAAGAATATAATATAAGTTGTCACGAATTTCTTCAGAAAATCTATTACTAACATTTATAAAGGAAGAAATATATGATTAGCACGTAATATTTAGGACGCACGTTTTGTCATTCCATCTTTTTTCCTATTGAATATGACTAAAATATGAATTGGCAACAATTTCAGCATTAAATGCTCACATTCATAAATGAAAGAGAAACTTGTTATTGGTTTTTAGTTGGGAATTGTAGAGGCTGTAATTTTACAATGAAATAATGCAGAAGTAATCCTCAGCTTAGTTTGGATTCTTGTTTATTTAGATTGTTTTGGTTTTGATGTTTTGCTTATTAAATGTCATTGAATTGTAACCGGATTTTAAACATTTTACTTCGAGCACTGCTGACGCGTTGTAATTCTACGAAATGACCATACATTTTATCAAATTGATATTGTTATTTTTATTAATGTGATACATTTTTTAAAAAGTATTACACAACTTTTTTTTATAATGTGGATTTTTAACCAATACTAGGCGATGGATTTTGGTTATAATTTGTTAGCTAATTGTATACTGATGATCAATGTATTTAAATTAACGTTTGAGATCATAATTAAAAGAACTTGTACGGGTTGGGTTAGAAAAATTGGATCCAGCGTTAAATGACATAAGCTTTTTTTGACGAAGAGAAATAATTACTTTCTTTTACAAGGTTACAGATATCAACATTCAAAAAACGTTTTCAGTTGCTATCAACATCTTTTCAGTAAATATTGTGTATCCTTATAACTAGTTTTACACATAACTTCGTATACTATTTGTATTGTGGTATTGTTAAGAAAGCAGGAATTTGTTACACAGGAAAGATAGCAACATACGTTTTTGAACGTTTATAAACACATGTAAAACGTAGTATGGTGTCACGGATAAAAAACTGATGTTTTTCAACGTACGTTTTATGGATGGTTTACACACATAAAAACAGGCGTTTTACGGATGTTCTGCATACTGAATAAGTCTGGGTAATTTCACAAAAAAAATTAATGGCTGTTGTTTTATATAAGTTTGTGTTGCAGAAAATTCAACATTTTTCCATGCGTAAAACGTCTGTTTTGAAACGGATGTTAAACGGATGTTTTTCATACGTAAAACGTCCGTCACGAACATATGTAACACGGCTGCTTTTCATGCGTAAAACATGTGATATTTTACATACGTTTTGAAGAAACAGACGTAAAACGGCTGTTGCTATATTTCCTGTGTAAAAGTTTGTTAATTTTAAATAAATATAGTGGATTTTAATATGCTATGTGCATAATCAAGGAGTCATCTCTCATCAGTAGCATTAGAACCAAAACATTGGCAGCACGAGATCAAAACATAGTCAACGAAGTTCTTAAATCCAAACAAATCGAAGTGTCATTTCATACACACTGCCAATTTCAACTGTAATAAATGTCGCCACTTCATGAAACATTTCTTGTGTGAAACAGCTTTCTGGTAGAAGGGGGCACAAAATATGACCATATGTTCCAATTTATGTACCGACCCCTAATTTTCTTTAGACAATTGCAACCTTCTCATCTTTATTAATGGAGAATGCTTTATTCATTAAATGCACATAATAAGTGCTTGATTGTCTATGAGACCGCGATCCAAAACGTGTAAATTAAACTTCTACATGTTTCCATAAGTCCACAAAAATATACATATATCGACATACTACAGCAAGCTGTAAATTGACCGAGATATTAAATATGTGATGATATTCAAAAGTAACAACCATCACCCAAATAAAAAAAACAATAACACTTAAACATAAAAACAACGACATTCACTGGATTACAGGTTCCTGGCTTTGGACAGGCACTTAAAAAATATGGCGGGGTTAAGCATGTTTATGAATACTTATCCTCCCCTTGGGACAGTGTTGTGACAAAACGACATTAATACAAACTTAAATAAACCAACTGCATAAGATTTTACTTTTGAAGACAATACATAACAACAAATAAAAATCTGAACACTGATGGTTACAAACCAGCGACATAAGTCAAAAGAATTAGTGTAAAATATCAAAAATATCATTAATTGCCAAAGAAAACAAGATGAAGTGGAAATAAAATGCGTATTAAATTCAAAATCTCTATTCAAGATGTATGATAACCTCGACTTTTATCTTGCTTCAGTGTTTCATTTGTCTAGAGCGTGTTAACAGAAAAACAAGAACAATTCCCTGGTCAACTGTACTGATAAGGTTATCCCCAAAACATGTAGTCTATGTAATATGTGAAAATAGTATTAGAAGGAACACTTTCCAACCTGTAAACAGATGAGAGTTCGCCCAAATCAGTGATGTTTCTCTAAGATCTTTAAAATTTTCATTAAATATGTTATTTATTTTTTAATGCAGTCATCGCACGAATTAGGATTCGAATATGCAGACGGAAGTAGCAGACGAAAGTCCTATCTCCGAAGCAGAGTCTCCTTGCTTCCAGTTACACCTCCAGTAGTCGACTCTGCCAATGGTGGTTGGCTATTTTGTGAGCTTCCCCTCATTTTGGAAATAAACACGGAAACCTGATGGTGACCAAATATTTTCTTGACGTCAAAACTACGTGATAAATTGTACAAATCAATGTGTACAAATTAATGGCATAGGCGAGTACGTCTGACGAAGGAAGTACAATACCCTCTGTTTCGGAGATTGGCGGGAGTCGTTAAGTCAGAATACAGATAAAACAATTGTCAACAGAACAAACATGAAGAAATGAAGATAATTATCAGTACACGGAAACACTACAGTGGAATCTAAAGTCTAGGTAAAACGAACTGTATGAAGATCGAGTTCGAGCTAATGAAATTTATCCTTTTTCTTTTTTTATTTTAAAGGTGCTCAAGCATCGGAATGTGAATGAACATAAAACTTCTTTCGTAATACGTATTTCAGCAAGATGTCATACATGTCGTATGATCGAATAAACTAATATAGACAGTGTATTCAGGGAGTCATTGTTAACTGGTGATCAATATCATTTTACCGTCACCATTATATTAAGAAATGTGTTTATTTGTTATAAAAAAATGTCGAGCCTTCGTCATTTATCATTCTGGCAGTTCTTGTTACATAATCAATAGCCATAACGATGCCATAATAATACAGTTATGTATTAGAATATGTGATTCGCTTGTGCTGATAAAATAAAAGTGAATTTGTTTTCTTCAGTTTTTGGTTGATACCACTTACAGTACAGTACAGAACAATCCGTCTATTGTCAAAAAGTTCGAACTAACTAGTTGAACTGCGCCACATGTTGCAAGCGCCAGTCCAAAGACAGAAAGTTAGTCTTAAATTGTGTTATTATATGTTATTTTGCCATTTATGTTTTGAACTTCATTTTGTTTTCATGTTTACAAGCTCACTTATCCATGTTTGAGCAGATAAGGCTGAGTTTATCACAAGGAGAAGATAGCGATGTTGTAGACCTCTTCAAATAGCAAGTGGAGTTTACATTACCGCTTAACAGTCAAGAACATTGAAAAAAACGGAAATGTTTTTTTTTAATTTGCATAAATGATAAAATAAAAAATTTAGACAGTTCTAATTTTAATTTTAAGACTGCTTTTAACCATTGGTTATATTTATTTAACAATTTTTTCAACAGAATTTAACATATATTTCAAAATTGTTTAATTGTTTAGTTTAAGGTATAAGAAAACTTCATTTGGCTGCTGAAAAAATCCGATCAAAGAAAATCGACGAGACTCTATGATTATTTTTAAATCTAAATTATCTTTAATTTCCATACTCCGTTTTTCCCCCAGACATAAAATAAGAATTTTAGGGCTATATTACCTTTCATGACCTCTTTCAATATACGGTAGTAGTCTCTCATCAGTAGCATTAAAACCGGAATTTTTCGGGTGTGTTTTATAATGTACAATTTATTTGCGCTTTATTTCTTAATTGCTTGTACGTTGCTAGGTTTCTTACGTAAGCGTTGTTTGGATAACGAAAACAAGATTTGTATGATTCGGAGAACATTGTTTCTGTTTGATATTTTTCAATGATTTCATGATTTGTTTTAATTCAAGTGCATTTGAAGAGGACGATTTGTACATGCATCAGAAAAAATCTATTTATTTCTGTTGTATGACCGCTATACACTACGTTTTATTTTGGGGCGATTCAGAGTTTTTCACAAAGAGTTGTATTCCGCCCTTGTTGAAGGCATTGTGGAGACCTCTAGATTTGTATATTCCTCTCTTTTTCTCGTGGATGGAGTGCAGTCTTTCTGACATTTACTCTTTTTTCCAATTGGTCATCAATTTTCGTTTTACTGATGTGATGTTTAACACAAACGTGATTACAGCACATATTGCTATTTTTCATGTATTCATAAGTATCTGTGTTAAATTAAAGTGTTCATGAATTTCTCATTTCCGTTTCAGATCAAGTCTAACATGACAAAGAAGGATAAAGAGTGTGAACTTTTGCCATTTGATTTTGAACCTAGATTTCAACCATCGTCGCCTTCTGATGAACGGACAGATTTGTCTTTACTAGCGTTGTCATCAACACATGGCGGTGCAAGCTATTATGGCGACCTGACAATAAGTGTTCCAACAGGCAAATCAGAAAAAAGGAAACTCTCGGAATCCAGAAATGAACCACCAAACTTGGCTTGGCATTGTTTGTTACATTGTGTAATTGTCCCTTTTGATCTCTTGCTAATTTGTTTGCCATATTGTCAAGACGACAATATGCTTCTGGTGATGTCATAGACGCAAAACAGAGTGGGACCGTCTCAAAATGGTTATCGATAGTCGGCGTGACAACGACACTTTTGTTGATAATATTCCTGCTTGTTTACAAATTTGTTATTCTACCTAATGTAGTTATGGATATAAAAGGTCTCTCTGAATTGAAAAATTAATGAAATTTGAAATCTACAAATATGCTTGTATTGAAGACCTTCGTAATATTTGAAAATGTACAAAATAATTAAAGATAACAAAAGTAACAACTTAATAACTATTCCAATATTCGATTAAGTGTTTACGAATTAACGGGAAAACATCCACTTAAAAGATATTCCGACATAACGACGTCGATTCGGTCCGCGCTTGAGTAGCCATTGTTTTACGTCTGGGATTTTATACTGGAAAGAATTCAATCCGAAATGTACGAATATTTGTGTGTTCTTAAATCAAAACAGGGATGTAGGTTTTAGTTATACTAAAATTAAATACTTTCCTAATAAATATGTTGACTTCATATAAATTTCAAATGAATTATCGGTGTCTTTCTTAGCATCAGAAATCTGAAAACTGGGAGACGTAAAAAGTACTAAAACAAAACAATACTAAAAACCTTAACCAACAGATCAAAATTAAAAAAAAAAGGATGTGTCCGCAAAACTTTGGCTTTTTTGTAGTTTGTTGGGTCTTTTTGACATTTTGCTATTGTACTTTACATTAAGTCTATAAGAAATCTTGATCATGTTTGCATATAAGTGTTAAAATTTTTTGAGATCGATATGTAAGACGAAAGAAATCAATAAACAATATAATATTGTATTTATTAGTTTCCCTTTCTTCAAGATGTAATCGGTAGTTTTTAATCAATTTATTTCTCCCCTCAGTTATCTCTATAATTTGTTGACGTCTGCACCCTGACCTTTGAAGATTATCAACTATCTACTATAATATAACTTTGGTGTTTCTCTTACCATTCACGCTACAATATTTCCCCTTTCCATGTATTTAATATAATAAATAAAAATCGGCGTTATTTAAGAACTGATTACTTTTCCAAACCCTTACCTTTGGGTGTCACTAGTGGAGCAGGAGTTGCTTACCCTTTCGGAGCACCTGAACTCACCCTGGTTTTTGTAGGGTTCGTGTTACTCGAGCTTTAGTTTTCAGTGTAGTGTTTTGTATTCTATGTTTGTCTTTCGTTTCATTTTGTTGACAATGGTCTTGTCTGTCTTCCGACTTAACGATTTCTGTCTTCCCCTTTGGTATCTTTGAATTCCTTTGGTTTATTGGAAGAGTCCGGATTACCCATAGTAACACGCTTTTTTGGTTTTCATATAAAATCTGTGGCTTCTACTGTTTGAATGTGGATTTTATCTTTCCAACATTTATTCCAGTACCAGAATATAAAATATATTCCAGGATGATAGTCTTCACATCTTACATTTGTTTACAACAAATATTCAAAGCTAAATGTAACTGCGTGTAAAGCGTTCATTTGGACTTACCTTCATCAGACATGACAAGATATATCTTATGATGTTCTAGTTATATTCATGGACCAAATAATAAAATTTATTGCATAGCAAGGTTATATTCCCCGTAGAACGTAACCAACCGTTAGCGTGCAATATTCCACGAGATTGCACGTATTGCTCAGAAAAAGCGACGTAAATTGGTGTTTTTGAAGCAGTTTAACGGTTTTGCTATACAATACAAGGGTAATTGCACGAATATTGATGAATATTATCACTTTTAGAGTATTAATTGCACTCGCAAGATCGTGCAATATCATATTCTACTCGGGACAATATTCACCAATAATCGTGCAATAACCCTTTAATACAGTTCATGATGTAATGAGCGTCGATTAGCCAAATATTAAGATAAAACATAAGGAATTTAACAGATGACACTGTTGGAAAGATGTAAACTGTGACTTTTCAACATACATTTCAGTAACCGAAAATTAATAAAAGCATACAAGTCAATCTCACGGAAGTATTTACAACCTCCACACAGCACAAGAGAAAAACTTCGTAATAACAATATTTTAAAGAAAGAATTTGGAATAATATACTAGAAAGAAACGATTCACAGAATGTTTTTTTCCATTTTACAATCGCCACGATATGGCTGAAATACTGCCGACGTGGCGTAAAACACCAATCAATCAATCCATTTTACAACAAAATGACTTTTTCTTTGATATTATGTTTTTATACGCATATATTGTAAAAATAGGCATATATATCTAATATATGTATATATATATATATTTATAATGTATGCGTGCAAGCATTTGAGATATCAGCATCTTAAAATTTGGCAGAAAGCAAATTTTTCATGATTTTGCTTTAGTTCTGTAACGATAGTTTCTGTTTATCCAATTTCAAAGTATTTCCTTTAATGACTTTTTGGTATGTGTTAAAAAAACCGAATTGGGGGTTTAGGCAAAAGAAAAGCAATTCTTTGAAATAGATAAAACAAGAAAAGCCTGATGATAGTGGCAGAAACATGAGAAGAAACATTGCTAGAACCATTACCAGTGTAAATACATATAAAATGATGACGTTTTTAAAAACTTGAATAATAGCAAAACCGAAAGGGATTGAAATTGAAAGGGTGAATGAGTGGATTTCATCATAGCTTTCATCTGATTTAAAGTAAGATATTCATGTAAGTTTAAATGACAAAGGGATTGAAATTGAAACGGTGAATGAGTGGATTCCATATTAGCTTTCATCTGATTTTCAGTGAGATATTCATGTAATATGATTCAAAGTAAAATATTTATGTAAATTTAGAGAATATCTCCAATAACGATTCTTTAGCTACATTCAAATACCACACAAAGTCAAAGACCGAATGACAATACAATTTTTATATCGAAATTCTTAACCTTCTTAGCCTTTATTTAACTGCAGATGATGACAAATTAAATGTTTATAGTTCCAGATAAAAATCAATACATTTGCTTTGATATTCATCGCATGACTGCCTTTTTAAAAATTTCGCTTCTATTGCAGTACAATTTCAATAATTAAATTATTGAAAAAATAGTTCACGCCCATATTCAATTATCTTGTTTACTGATTAAATGTTTTGAGTAACAAGGCAGTAAGTTGATCAGTTCTAGTTTGCATTCTGTTTTAAATCTTGGATCATATAATTTGTCCAGACGATCATGTTTCACACCCATGTGATACTCTAGCTTCGCCGTATAGCTATTATAGTAATAAAGGCTGTTTGGAAGGCAATTATTGATGTGTAAACTTGGCCGAATCACTCACAAACTAAATAAAGTCCGAAGGACTTTATGTTAAGTTTGTGAG
>JAULBM010311154.1:0-14100 GCA_032357055.1 Geukensia granosissima | reverse complement strand
TCCGTTTTTTCTTTGCCGCACTGCCAAAGAGCAAGCAGGCGACACACGTCTTCCGAGGAAGACTCAATACTAAGTTTTATTTTCAATTTCTGAACTGCTGAAGCTGTTAATTAGAAAAAAAACAAATAAAGGAAAAGGAAAGGGCACTTTCAGATGCATTGTCTTTGGACTGAATATAAAAATAGCATGGCATGGCAACAGTCATAAAGAGCATCATAAAGAGCATGGTGAAACACCAGTTTAAAAACTAGACTACCAGATGCTTGATCTCTGTTACCTGATTGAGTGAGATAATGTTACTTTTGATATTGAATAATTTATCTGACAACTGTTTCAAACACCATTTCTAAGAGTAACATGCACATATAAATGTTCATTTTTGATAATATTCAGGAAAGAGCATACACAATTTTTTATTTGGAGTGATTTATAGCTTTTCACAAGCAGTGGTATTTCACCCTTGTTAAAGGCCTTGTGGAGACCTCTAGATTTGTAAGTTCCTTGGTTTTTCTTGTGTTTGGAGTGCAGTTTCTCTGACATTTTAACCAATATCTTTTCTTAAGGTTTGCTTGTACGTAAGTCTTAAAATAAGTCTTAAAAGTGTTTTGAGGAATGGTCTCTTGACAAATAATTGTATGCAACTACATGCACTATTGTTATATACTATTGTTTACTTTCAAAATATAGACCAATTTCTGTTCTAAGTACACCAGAACAGGTAGAGGCAAACAGTTTATAAACCTTTTATAATATTCTTAAACACTGGAAATATGACATGAGAAAAAAAAAAGATGACATCATTATTAATTGTCCCACAATGTCATTTTTAAATATTTTCCAGTCATAGTAACAACACAGTTCAACACAGTTACACTAAAAGGGTCTTTACCTTAGTTCTGATTATTATATTGGTGATATATGATAAACCTTTCTTTGTAAGATTATTTTAAATAATGTAATTTCTTTTCAGCCAACAGATCATACATTGAATTGTGTTCATCCTAAATGTCAGATGAGATCTCACACACTATGTCTCTCTAACAGATTCCTGACAGAAAAGGGCTTGAAGAATAAAGAGATTATTCCTGTAGATGGGACCTGTCCTAAATGTAAAGGAGCTGTTCTATGGGGAGATCTAGTGAGGCTCAAAAAAGGATGTTACCAGAATTTAGAGGAGGTACACAAATTTACCACATTAGTTTTTAGTTAACTTGAGCTAAAAGAATTGAGTGAGCCATTGTCATTGTTTTGTGTCTGTCCACCTGATTTTTATTTACTTACAATATTTTTGAAAACAGCTTTTTTTATTTGTCTTCTGTAAAAGTTGTAAGACTGCTATCATGACCTGGCTGAGTTTCAAAGTACCATCTAACTAATTTTAATAGGTTTTTGAATTCAAGTTGACATTCCAGACAGCTATGATATACATATTATTGTTTTGAGTGGAGAAGCATTATCAAATTCAATATTTGTTCAGTATTTTGAAAGTGGCATTGTAATTTTTTCTTACATTTAACTCTTATATGCACTTTACAATATCATGTTTTATTTTCAGTGTGGAAGTTCAGATGAAGAAGAAGACGGAGATCACTGGGCAAATGAATTACAGACTCAAGTCACCTGACACTATCTGACCTATGTACTACCAACTAAGGTCACCTTTCAGTATTCAACCTGTTAAATACTAGAGTCAACCAACAATAGTAAATCATTCAATTACATGAACAAATCTAGTCAAAGAACAGCATTGAACTAATGAATGTTACAACAGCTTGTTCACCTGACAAAATTTGACCTACAAGAACTTAGTAAGAAGAGAGAATTAAATATACAAAAATGTGAATTACAAGATGAGTGTAAGCTCTTATAGAAGTTAAATTATCACATTCTTTGCAGAAAAATGGCTTATAACCATGAACATTTGCATTTGCATTAAAGAAATTATAAGAAATTTGTATGCATTGCATAAAGTTAAAACATATGAGAATTTTTTAAAATTAAAACTTTTTTTCAGTTAGAGTTGTACAATTGTTGATTTAATTTACACAAGTTACATTTTTCACTTCAGATAACCATGTTTACCTACACTGAAAATTCATTTGACAGCGGGTGTTTTATCTCTGTAGAGCACCTAACCTCACATATGTTTTGAAAAGGAATACATGGAGTCCAAGCTTTATTAAGTCTCCCAAACGAAGTTTGGGGATTTATTATTTTACCCCCGTTTCTTATTCTTCTTCTTCTTCTTTTCCAGTGAACTTGTTCATGCATTTTCTCAGAGACCACTCATCCAAACTTAATGAAACTTCACAGGATTGTTACCCACCATGTGTAGATGTGCACAGGAGTATCAAAATTTTCAAAATGGCCACTGTTGCCATGGAAACAGATAAAGTATAAAATTTTTGGAAAAATGTAAATTTCATTTATTCTCAATAGAATATAAGGCTCGTTTTGCAGAAAATTGGTTATTAAAAATGTGTCAAATTCTCCCTATGTGGTTTCTCCCCCACCAGCTGGATTGGTCAATTATACAAATATGGTTTCAACTAATTGGATAATATAAAATATTAATCGATGTCCTAAATTTTAACCCCTGGTTGATGTTGAAAAGACACAACACAGTGAACAATTATCATAATCTTATTCATGCTAGGGATGGAAATATTCATGGTCGTATTTGTGTTTGTCTGCAAAGTTATGAACAAAAAGAGCAAATATGAAACAAAAGATTTTATTTAAATACAAGAGAGTATAATATGCACTTGATTTTTTATAAATTAAAAGTACACAAATTTATATATTGTTTTTTAATATAGTAAAATTCTGTTAAAATAAATGGCAACTTCTTGAAAGGGTGAATTAGCCCTGAATTTCAGCCTGGATCTTATATTTTCCCAAGGTAATTTTAGGGTTGGGGTAAAATGATAGTGTTAATCATGATAAATTGCGTGAATTTTTGTTAGGAAGTTTTGCATTTCATATGTCTGCAGCTGGTAAATAAGCATACACCGATTTTTTTGTCCAACCATTATGAAAATAAAGCTTCAGTTTAAGATATAGATTCTGTGCATTAATTATTTTTCTTGAAAAATGTTTTTTCATCTATTGCTATAGGTGAGCATTTATTTGCAAATAAGGTGTCCACTTGCCAACCATCACCATAACATGATGGACAAGTTCATTTTCGTTTTGTGAATGAAATGTCAGGTGTGAAAGCTTCAAGAAGCTTTTAAAGGGTATTCACCAAATATTACAGTTTAAGATATCTTAGTTGAAGTTTTGATTAACCCATATGGTTTATCATATTTTAAGTCAGAAACTATGTCTAGGGACTTAAAACCTTGTCGCAGTTCTCAAGAAAATTACTCAGTTAATATTTACTACACGAGTAAAACCATGAAATATTCTTATGAAAAGGGTGTTTTTCAAGGTTTTTTTTTAAATATGACAATCAATTTTTATAAAACGAGAGAATGAACTCGTTAGGTTATTCTTTAAAGGATGTGTTATTTTTTTACATCAGAAATAATTTTTGTTGTTTTTATACAAGCTTTTTTAACCTCACAAAATCTTGTTACGATCTATAATAGAATGCTAAATTTACATACAATCTTAAGTATCAATTAAATAACTCTGACATTATGCGAGTATGCTAAACAATGACGTAACCATTCCTATCTGCTCTTCCTCCTTAACCACTGAGCAAAATTCAACCAAACTTACACATAATCTTCAGTAGCAAGTTAAGTATTGAAGATTTGTTTTATTTTCTTTCAAAATACAAAATTACCAATGTTAAATAAATATGGAAAATTTAGGTATGCTATTTTTACATTTCAAGGAGTTACCTCTCATCAGTAGCATTAGAACCGAAACATTGGAGGTCAGATTCAAATATAGCAAAAGAAGCACTCAAATCCAAACAAATCGAAATGGGAAGCCAAATCCGATGGCAGGGACAACTACTTACATTTCATTGTTTTATATAGATATTTCAAACATATATTTGACCATTTGTCTCCAACTATGACTATCGTAAGAACCATCTTTAATATTTAACAATATTATAAGCCTGAGATATTGCACAAACTAAGTATGCCTTTCTTCACGAATAGCTTCCTGCCTATTTATTTCAAATTCCTTTCATCTCTCAGAAAAGGAAATGGTTACTTCCTGCGTTATGTACGTAGGTATATGTAGTTTACAAAGATTTCCACGGCTATTGTTAATATACATGTACATTAACTTAATATTCATGAAGGAAAACAACAGAAAAATAATCTAGAAATCTACGAATATACTAAACTGAAATTTTCAGCTGACTTTTTTAGAATGAAATTGGTATTGAAAGCTTTTGAATGCTTTTATATTTTTGTGTTTTTGTCCTGAAATCTGTATAGATCGAGAGAACTCGAAGTAGTAGTTCAATATCAATTTCTACTCTGGTAGTTGGAAATAAGACACGCGACCGGATCTACAATAGGCCATGATCAGCATACCATACATTATCAATTTGGCTTTTTATATGAATTATTGCAAATTTATTAATTTTTCATTTTAAAGTTAGGCAGAAACTTTACACAGGCGAAATTTTCAAACATGACCCTATCCGATATGTTCCATATCATAGATTTATACAAGATCTTTATGTAATAGAAGGCTGTTCTTATAGTCAGCTTGGCATTTTTTTTTACAGATAAATGATGCAAACTATCAACTATAACAAGAAACGATGAATTTTTAATGTTTCATGAATTCCTACTGAAATATTTCCTACACATTTAAATAAAGACCTAAATCTGGAAGTAAGTACTTAATTGTTTGTATTGTTTTTTAATAATCTAGTAGTAAGAAATGTCAGTATACTCGCTTGTTGCACAATAAATAAGACCTATGCATAATTACATGTTATAAGATTGTTGCGTTCCTTTCTATAATGCCCCTTTGGTATTTTAACAATTTTGCATTGAATATCCATTTCATTTCCCTATAGCTGTCTTGTAGCCGCCTTATTTGTAGACATATGCGAAGAATATTAAGTTAGTAAGTAAAGCTTTCTTTCAAATACAACAATCAGAATTCGTTTAGTACGAAATCAGACGTCGCATTGTCAAAAATCAGAAATATCAATGAAGAAATCGGAACAAAAATCAGTAAGGGCTTCTGAACAAAGCCATATTTTGTGGATATTTTTCAAAATCTTTCAGTAAAATTCAAAATAATATCAGTATTCCATCACAAAATTACAGAACACATTACTTGAATACATAAAATACTTAAATATTTGCTAAGAATATGAAAAGAATGCCTGTTTGTTTGCTAAAAATCGCCAGAAAACAGAAACCGCATTCGTTCTTTGTAAAAAGTGTATACTTTCGTAAATGGGTTGATTTTAGAATGTAAATGATTATTTAATTGTTAGAAATGGAACAAAGTTTACTCTAAGCACATATTATGTTTACAATTATCTATGTAAAAGGGATCAAAGGGACCAGAAAAGACATTTTTTCTTTGGATATTTTTTTCATCAAACTCTGATGTTTTTATCATTTGATTTGACTCACCGCTAGCTATTTGTTTTTATCATGATATGACAACATGATGTATAACTGTCCAAGAAATCCATAATATCATAAAGAAAAACTGTCAATTTAAAAAATTCAAAAAAGGAAGTCAATTCCAGTGAAAGGAAAACTTCGTCAAAATATGTTTTGTTACCTTTGTGTATTATCAGTGTTTTTAAATTATAACAAATACAGCAAATTTATGTAAAACATGATTTGATAAATTTCGTGTCAGACAAGTCAGACAACTTTGCTCAGGATTCACTCTATTTAATTTAATTAAGCAGAACAGTATATCGAGAACTAATATATACATAGCGCGTTTTAGTATAGATAGCGCGTTTTAGAACTTTATCGATATGTATGAACTGCGCCATAACTTTGGAAAGCTAAAGAATGTGAAGCCAAAAAAAACTAAATTGGCTTTAATTCAATTCAAACTTTACATACAAATAACAACAACAAAACCAAAAAACAACACAGAAATCAAATATAAAGCAACGACTTTCCAATTAAAACTTGAAAACACACAACAAAAACTTGCCTTATAGACCATCTTTGATGATATTGAGTTATCTTTCTTTCAACACAAATTGACATATATCACACAAGAACGTCTATGAAACCACAACCTATCCACTCCTTACATCGTACTTATCATCATAATATTGATAGAGTTTGGAAGTTGCTCAACTTTAAATGGCTGTACATTAAACTCAGTGTAAAAATTGGATCATGGATTTTCTTGGACTTATAAGAAAGAAGATGAAATATGGGTGCAAGTAAGGAATGGTAGAAAGTTTGAAGTAAGGATATAATCGCAGACAGTTGCTAGACAAATAAATCTTTAGCTGCATGTTCAGCACTCAGACAACATTAGACATAGATTTATCTTTGGATATTGTCTTATTATTATGTATCGACTTAAAATGTTTAATCTTGTGCAGATGGTTTTGCAAGGTCTGTTGTATGTCGTTTTTCACAGCCTTGTCCCAGGTTATGCGAGGGATTGAGTAATCACAAACATGTTTAACCCCGCTAAATACTTTATGTGTGTGTCCTAAGCCAGGAACCTGTAATCCAGTGGTTTAAGTGTAGCTCGTTTTTCATTGTTTACTTATTTGGCCGTTAGTCATTTCCCACTTAATCCCCGTAATACAACTTTATTTTCGTTAAACAATAAAGTTATATATATTTTATTAAGAAATATTTACTATAGAAACGTAGGGCGTAGTTTTCCGTACAGGTTTTAGGTAGACCAACGGACATAAAAGCCATTTATCATGGTATGGTGCCAATCTACATAAATAGAGGACTATGACAGTGTAGGCAACGGATCTCTTTTCAGTATATGCAAATACTTTGAAATTATACCTTGTGGCTATTTATCACAGCTAGTCTATATTAATTCTAACACATGTTTTAGTCAATGTAAAGCCTTCAATCAAAAGTATTCGGAACTTACAAAATTACTCTATTATTTCAAACAAATCTTGATTTTTTTGGAAAAATTATTGCACAGCCATTTCTTGGCCGCGTTTAATAAATTTTATATGATCAAATGCAGAATTTCAGAAAGTTTTTTGTTTATTTGGCTATAAATGTGTTATGAGTAAGTTGAACACAAAACAAAAATAAAGTCGAAATATTTACTGTACAGTTTAATTAAAATAACAAAATAACAAAACTTATAATTCGTCTTCAACTCGCTGCTATTCAGAAATTCACCAGTAGAATGAAATATTCAAATAAACAGATAAACTTGAATAAATTCTGCATTTGATGGTACAATATTTTTTAAAGTATATCAAGAAATGGCTGCACAATAATTTTTTCAAAATATTATAGTTTTGGTTGAAATAATAGTGAAATTTCACAAGTTGTGTTAAAGTCTTACGACAGTTTCTTGATGTACTGGTCTGATTTATGACCACTTCGTCTACCCCTATTTCCTCTACATATTGACTTTCACAAGACTCGACGATTTGAATGACTTGTGGTCTTTGTTTTGTTTTGGTAAATGTGTGCAACTTTTCCTGAATTTTTAAAAAGTAGACTGTAACGATCCTGAGATGAAATAAGCACACAACACTCGCTTTCTAACTTCATCAGTACAGTAACTGGTAAAAATGAATGAAAACCTTATTGGAAAAACTAATCATTGAGAAATCTATACTACTAAAGGAAGAGACCGATTTCATTGAGCTGCAACTCCTCTGAAACCATACAAAGTCGGAAATATTTGTTATATGACGTATAGGTATAGTGTATTGTACTTCCTAAATTTGTCTTTGAAACATTTTTTTCCACAGAAAACGGCAATTTTTGTGAAAATATCCAAATCCGGAGACCGGTACCGTTCCGTGTTTTAACGCGTTCGCGCATGCCCAATCGACGAATATTTATTTCCAATCTATATTTACATAAATAAATTCTACAGACGAAACACATTTATAACAAAATTAAGAGGACCACCATTTGATTCTGCGGGGGAGGGGGGGTCTGGCAGTTTATGTCGAGTCAAAATATTTATTGCCTATCTTTTGGGGCGACCATATTTATTTTCATCCAACTTCAGCACAGGCCATTTATTTAAGATACAGCCTATTTGAATCTAATGGATGCAGGATTATTTATTTATTTTTCTAGGCACCCAGGCCTGAATATTTATTTTAAGGTGTTTGACGGCCAGGAAGTAAAATCTACAAATCAAAACAGACATGAAAGAATTCAAAATGACTAAAAAAGAAGGACATGTTACAGGGCTTAACCTATTATCAACTTGTAAACAGTAGAGTGGACTAGATTTAAAATGTGTTAATTTGGATCTTTATTTTTTTTTTGTTAAAACATATTTTATTGTCAAAACAAACAATAGTATTGGATAGAAGTATAATCTTCTCGATGCAGTTATAATACACATACGGCAAGATGACAGCAATGTTGCACACACATACATACAATTATTTATTTAAATAAGACACAGATAATTACAGAAATACCAAGACAAAAAATATGGAATGGAACATGGGATTAGGGAGGGGGCGAGCACTATCTTTGTTTTTCTTTGATTGCTGTTTAAATCCACTTTCAACAATATTTCAGTCATATCACGGCGGTCAGTTTAACAGGTGGAGGAAACCGGAGTAGCCGTAATGACTACCGACCTTGGACAGGTAACTGACAAACCTTATCGATGCGAGTTAAACCTAACCCGTTTTTGTATGGTTCAAAGTCAGGCTCGAATTCACGCCGCATAAATGATGGGATAAAGCGGTCTGTACCGCTGAGGTAAGTTTAGACCACTCGGCCACCCAGAGAGCCATATATGGTCTTTAAAAAATCGGTTTGAATGCTGAATCAGAATAAGAAATAAAGACATTTTGAATAAGCCGGATTGAGTATTCTTCATTCAGCGCCAAATAAAAAGTTTTCGATTGTCTGAACAAAGGGTTTAATATTTTCGAACAGCTGATTACTCAGATGAGTATAAATTTGACTTTCCAGGGAAAAAATAGAATCTTCTAACGGGCATCCATAAATGCAGCCTGGATCATTTTATATCAGCTCTAAAAGGTCAACACTCAGGAGTTCTATCTGTGTCTAAGTTTTGAATGTAAAATATTTTCTTTCCTATTGCCAATATAGTTGTAAGCCTGGACTGGGTTCATATGTCCTCTGATGGTCTTTTTAAAACAGAGTGGAAATCGTCAAAACTGGGTTTTCGTTTCAGGTGTAAGCGGATTCCATTAACGAATAGTTGATGGGCATGTCCGATCCTAATTTTTTCACCTGATTTTCAGACTTTTAAAAAATAAAGTATTTAAAGATTAACAATGTTTTGTTGTAAAATAAACAATAGGACTGGAAAGTATTTCAACTTATTTAATCCTTTCCTTACAATTTAAGTACATAATATAACCGCAAACAAGTAATAAACTTACATGTTTTGTAGATCAAGTGGAATTACATTAAAATACAGAAAGTGTTTGCGATGGCTGGCACGATTCTTAAAAGGGTTAGTTTGTTTAATAAATAATCGATATTTCCCGAATATTTTTTAATTTATTTTATCTGATTTCCATCATTTCCAAAGAGTAAAACTTTTATGTTTAATTCACAATACGGTAGATCAGTACGTAAAGTAACGCGTTGATTCTGGTACAAAGGACATTCTTAGAGGAAGTGAAATGGATCCGAGCTATCAATGAAGTACTGATTGTCGCATTTCTTTTCCAAATTTTTGATAGACGTTTCCGGGATTTTTTTTAACCTTTTTCCGAGATTTTTTTTCCAAAAAATTTTCCGAAAGCCCTTCTCTGAGCAAAAAAAAACTTTTGTTAGCCAAACACCAGCCAAGAGTCGCATTTTAAATTTAATTTCACAACTGCTTCATTTAATACATTATTAACATAAAATATTTACACTGCTTATATAGTTGCATATATATACACGATGGAGTCGCATATTTAACCTAGTCCTAAATATGTAACTCGTTTCATAATGAAAGTTAACTTAGATATGAAAGTCTGGAGGGTCTGGCATAGATAATCAAACAATAGGAGACGCATAGGAGGGAAAATGTTATTTTCAGAGCACAACGTCATCCGCAAAACTATCTGTAGTACAAAAGGAAGACCACCACTTTAAAATATATTGTCCTCGTAATCAATTTTGAGAACAGGAATAGTCTAAATTCGCTCCTGTGTGTGGATGTCAAAAAATTATACGTACAAGTATTCTCATGATTAAGAATATTAAAAAATTTCCGCGATGGATTCAAGCTTAAAAAAACGGACGCAGAACACAAAGTTCGACGAAAAATTGGGATCCAGACAAAAAATTACTAAAAATCATTGTAAACTTTTTAAAAGTCTACAAACTGTGGAATGAAGGCTCCCCTTGTCCTTCAACTAAGAATATGCATAACACACGAAATAATCAGACAGTTTTACAAACATTTTTTTAACTAATCAGACAGTTTTACAAACATTTTTTAACTTTCAAGAAAAAGTCGTTAATGTGAAACAAATTCCTGGGAAGTGGTGATATCGATAATTTCTTTAAAATTTGAAGACTGCATGCCCCTGTATTGGGTTCACATGTTACACGTTTAATATATTTTCCTGGTGGAAACATTTCTGTAAACACAGCCCTATGTAATCAAAGTCGTAGCAAGTAAATAACGTCTACAAATATGTAAAACAGGATAGCAAAATTGGAAACAAAACACCCGGACAAATAACACCAACGACCAACGAACAATTAAGTGTCACAAAGAGTATACATCAATACACAAAATAGAAATTAAAGAAGGTAACGAAAATCATTCACTCGGTAGCCTGATATGGTGCAATCACAAAACCCTTACCAATCTAGAAAATATGCCGTGAAGTTTCACGCACACCAAAACTATGTCAAGTAGGGATACGGTTTGTACATAATTTGGAATGTGGAAAAAATTTGATTAACTGCAATTCAAAACTTCCTTTTCTTTTCAGTCTTCTTTGAAAAAAGATATGTTTGGACTACTTTCCAGTAAACTATCTACTATGTCTATCATCACTTTTAAAACCTGCAGTACCTCTAATCCATTTGTTTATTTGTAAATTAATCAATTGTAAATCGAGGAGATATAAATAATGGCACAATTGGACATGTTTAGAAGTTTATTGGCATCGATCCGCTTATTTCATAACTTGAAAACGATCATTTATGAATATTTTTAAAAACAATGATATGGCCGCAAATGCCAAATTTTATTTTGAATACGGCTTTATATGTAACCACATTAATTCAAAATTGAAATTTGATATTTTTAATCATTTTTTAAGCATCACGGTCCTTTGTTATCATAATGTTGGTCTAATGTGGCCTTAGTGCACTTTTTTAATTGTTAATGCACTTAAGATGTCCTTTGTGGTATATCTACGGACCATCTTAGTGCACTAAAAAGGTCATTTGTGGTATTTCCACGGACCCATCAATGGCTGACACGCTTTTTATATTCCATTAATTTATTGATATTGGTAAAAAATTAGTTTTCAACAGTCGAAAAATCCTAAACTTAAAGTAAGAATAGTTCGTAAAAAGCCCCTCCTTTGTCAATCCCTA
Source organism: Geukensia granosissima (assembly GCA_032357055.1). NCBI lineage: Eukaryota > Metazoa > Mollusca > Bivalvia > Mytilida > Mytilidae > Geukensia > Geukensia granosissima. The sequence continues at coordinate 2,419 of JAULBM010311154.1, read as the reverse complement.
CGTTTTGAGATACGAAAGCTCTCTTACGTGCACTGGCGGAAGATATGGCGAAATCGGGCGTTTCAATATAATTTTTTATTCTTTTGACTCGCTCGCAATGTAAGTCTTACTTTAAGCGCTACCAAAATCATAAAAATATCATGAAGGTACATAACAGCAGAAACAAAAGCATTTTCAAGTCACATGAAAACATTGGTAAAAACAATAAAAACAAAATGATGTCACTATACAGTTTCCGATTGTACAATTTACCTCACAATCCTTTTCATTGAAATTGGCGCCCTTCCTTAAAAGTTCAACCACAACTGGCAGATGACCACGTTCTGCTGCATAATGAAGTGGCGTTCGTTTCTAAAATCAAAATCCACATAAATAATAGACACATTTACATACTGCTAGCTGAAGTCTGTTCTACATTATAACATTACTTATATTGAAGTATTGAAATGAAAATGAATTTTTGTAGATTTAACAGTGGTGTTAATAATGTGATATTTATTTTGTCTAAACATGAGAACTTTCCTAGTTCATATGTATAATTTAATGATTTAAAATGATTTAATTTAAGGTTGCTTAGGACTTTAATTTTGTTGATATGGGTTATGACCTTTGAAATTGACCCTTCCTTTTATAACTTCATCTGCTGAATATCAAGTTTCCTTCTATATCTCAATAGCTTTAAGTAGATGTTAAAAATAATGTCAAATTTTGGTTGCTAAGGGCAAAAAAATCTTAACCACAATTTTAATGTTATTGCTATGTTGCTCGTGGCTACCTGAGTCCAAAAATATATGGTTGCTAAGGACATTATTGTTGTTACTAGGACCATGACATTTGACCTTGACCGTAATTTATGCAATCAGTCTTGCTGACAATTTTTGCAATTCAAAGTTTCTTTCTATATGTTACCAGTTGTATGTAATTCTCTTTGCAAAGTTTAGTTGAACATTGTTGTAATTCAAAATTTCTTTCCATCTATTATTATTTTTGAGATATTTTACAAAAACCTTTATTTAGGACAGAAAAAGTAGTTAATGAACCCTAGGTCCATAATGTTTGGTCCAATTAGTTTGGTCCCAATATACCAAATATAAATCTTTATAAGTCCCACATTTTTCCCATTATGTTATCAGCCATCTACTACGGTTTCCAAGAAAATCTAATAACAAGGAGAAATGGTACGAATGACCTTGACCGTAGACTTTTGACCTCGACATATTTCAACGTATCATAGTAGTCGTAAGTTGTTCGGAGAAGGTCCCATGTCTCTGGGACTTAACGGTTTCCAAGAAAATCCGGTTAATAGAAAGTGTCGTTTTTCAAGGGGAAATAACTTTTAAAAAACTTCATCGTATCATTTCGACCTAAATGTAACAAAGTTGTGTCATAAAATTCAGAACATCATTACACTTGATCAGCTATCTCTTACGGTTTCTGAGTTTGAGTGGTAAAAATGTTTTTAAGTGTTGGGGAAATAACTCCGTAAGAAAAAAAGTGTTCGATTTAATAGTGTCCACAGGAAACCCTTAATTTATAACCGATATAGTATACAAAATATGAAAATGTTATGTCGCGACATAAAAATGCCCCGCATAAAACAAAAGTGGTGGAAAAACAAGAAAATTATAATAATAATAAAAAACAGAACAAAAACGTTATGTTATTGATAATTACTTCATTAGATCTTTTATCTTTAACTATGTGAATATGTGAATCATATTAACGTACATAGACAAGAAAACAATACCTTTCTTGTCACTAGCCTTTTACTTAGAACGTTTTAAAAGGTTATTTACATGCAAAACACAACCTTTACAGCCATCAAAATGTAGAAAAAATTATAATCAGGAACCGCCTTAACATTGTGCTAGCTAATTGTCTGTTAACAATAATATCATTTCTACTGAATCATTCAAGGACAACTACTTTATATTATAATAGACTAATAAAAACTATTACTGATAACAGTGTTTATGAAGCTAGTAATTTTATTCTTGCGTTTATTATATTTTAGAATTACAACAACATGACAATTTTTAAAAGGGGAAAATAAATGATTCCAGATTTTCTTTTTTTATGAATTTCAGCAGGGATTTTTCTTAAGAGAAACAATAACTCGTGCGTTCATCGCAAGTTAACATTCGTATAGTTTAGCATTATTATAAATTCTTCCGAGTTGCATTGGAAAGAAAGGTTTCGACATTCATCAACTGTTGAACGTTTATTACACCTTTATCCTCGAAATACCTTTAAACAAGTTATTTTACTGTTATTGTCGAAATGCAAAATACCCTTAAGGAGGTTCGGGGGTCTAAATAAAATCGATAGAATTTTTTTATACTTTGTCAAAAGATAATTAACCTTTATTGTGATGTTTGAAAAATTGCAATCAAATGTTTATGTCACCGGTCTCGTTTTC